>PITA01032988.1:0-13288 GCA_004023965.1 Spilogale gracilis
GAACAGGAACGTGCCTCTTCATAGAAGAGAAAAGAGGAAGAAGCTTATTTACTCTGTGTTCTCATAATCATTTAGGCAAATGGAGAGTAAGTTAGTGCATCCCCCTAGAGAGAACGATGTCTGTTGGATGGCATCATGTGTGCAGCATCTAGGGGTCTAGAAACATCTTGCGTGTAGTCATCAGGATGTGTGGTGAGACCTGAATGTTGAATGTGGGAGAGACTGGTATTTTGGAAATGTGGTCAAGGTTAAAGTAAAGCTGTCATCAGAGCCCTGCATATGAAAAATGCTCCAGTTATCCTATATGTGATCGATGGCTTTGTGGGTATAGGATGCTTGAGAGGAATGTTTGCGATAGTCTCAGTGCGGTGAGCTGATGGAGGTGCTCTGGTGTCGAGCTGATTGCTTTGAACTGGTCGCCTCCGGCAGCCACTTGTGCCTCAGGCCTTCTGAGGGTGATGCCAGCTGTCTGTTCCTAATGATGGAAGTAGCTTCATTTTCTATAAGGTGAGAATCCTTCCTCATTGAAGAGATAGAATGTGGAAGGAAGCTTAATATTTGTGTCCTCAGAATCATCCAGAAGTTTGTTCCCCTTGAGGCGTTACAACTGTCCACATTAAGGTAGAACTGACGTGATCACCACTACAGAAGTTGCAAGGGGGAGAAGAGTAAAGTCAGACTGACGCCCTAGGTCCTCTCAGTTGAATTATGGTATGTTGAGTGCCGAATATAGAAAAGTAATACTTACTATATGTGTAATTCAATTTCCTTTTTTTTTTGACACATTGTATTTATTTGTCAGAGAGAACAGAAGCATGGGGGAACAGCAGGCCCTATCCTGGAGTTCGATCTCATGACTTTGAAATCATGACATGAGCCAAAATGAAGAGTCAACTGCTTAACTGAGCCACCCAGGTGCCCATGAAGATAAGTGTTAATAGAAGTGTGCATAGGAAGGTGCTTGTTCGCTCAGACTTAATAATTCCCCTACCAAACGTGGTGTTCTTGGTGGTGTCACTGGTGAATGGATACCTGTTGGATGGCAGTAAGTCATTGTGGTCAGCGATAATAGAATATTCATGGGTACAGTCTTTGCAACATTGTGGCCGTGAGGTAAGCCATCTTGGAGCATGGGAGAGACACTGGGTAGCTTCTCTGTTGAGCCGTGTTGTGTACAGTTCCTTGCCTAGAAAGGTACTGAGTACATTTATCAAGTGTGATCGGTGACTTTCTGGGTAATGTTCACTATAAGCAACAGTTGTGGCATTTTTCAAATCAGTGATTGGAATGGAGGTGCATCTGTCCCTGTGCTGACTGCCTTGAACACAGGGGGACACTGGCAGTCATCTGGGTCAGTTCTCAGGTATTTTCAAGATAATTTCAGTGTTCCATTGGTAATAATGTGAACACCTATAGATTAGAGATAATAAAGACACTTTCTAAATATATAAGATAACACAGATAAAAGTTGTTTTCTTTTGAGTCCTGAGATCATTTTAGTCAACGTAGAGAAAGAGGGTATATCCCCATTGACGGAGGTATGAAGTTAGGCCACCATTTTCTAAGGTAAGGGAAAGATCTTGGCCAGGCAGTATCAGATGGGAAAAGAGAGAAATGAAAGTACAGTGCTGAGTACAAGAAGGGCTGAGCCCGCCCTGCCCTGCCTCATTCTCTCTTCAGTGCTGCCCACACAAAGGGGCTTCTCACTTAGATTTCATGTTCCTAGCGCTTGTCTAGGTAGAGTCATGCTTACGAAGGACAATGTTTTCTGGGTGGTCTTTGTTACAGTGATAAGATGGAAATCCATGTGTGTAGTTGAATACCTAAAATGAGACGGTCCTGTCATCCACCTGGGTCTGATCATAATCATCATGAAGAAATTTTTAGTGCTCTATTTTTAACAAGGTGAATACCTATAGTTTAGAGAAGATGGAGATACTTTTTACAGATGAAGACCACACAGGAGGCAGCTTGTTCTCTGGGTCCCAGAATTCTCTTCAGGCAAACATTAAGACCCTGAGAGAATCTTCACTATGGGAAAAAGGCCAATTCAGGTATAGTTTGTCAACATTATTTAGATGTATGGAAGACGCTTTGGAATACTCATCATGATGTGGTAAATGGAAGGATGAAAGTTCCCTTGCACAGGGCAAGAGGAACTGGGCATGTCCTTCACTTTGAAGCCTCGCTTGTACAATGCCCTGCCCAGAAAGGTACCAGTCATTTACTAAGGGTCACTGGCACCTGTCTGGGTGCAGTAATACTCAAGAAGAAAGATGTTTGTGCTGACCTTCAAAACAGTGATGGGGTTGGAGACATAAGTGTCCTTGAGCTATGCCTTGAACTGAGGTAAGTGTTAGGAGCCACATGTGTCTCTGGCATCCTCAAAATAGTTGCAGTGGTCCATTCCTTACAATGTTGTGAACACTTACAGACTAGGAAAAAAAATAGGAATAGCCTTCTTAAGAAAAGCACAGATCACAGATACAAGCTTATTCTCTGTGGGTCCTTAAAGTCACCTATGTAAAAGTTGGCCAAGTTCACTCACCACCAAGGGAGGTTTGCAAGTTGGAGGACAAGTGGGTTGACATTTTCTTGAGTTACGTGATAGTATCTATACAGTCCGCATGCTGTGATGGGGCGAGAGAAAAAAGTACATTTCTGAGGACGTTTGACTTGGCTGGTCCTCTTGACTTGTGCTTGAGCTGGTCCTCTTGACTTCTGCTTGAGCCAGGCTCTGTGAAGTTCCCTGTCCACCCAGAAAGGTGCTGATCACTTAGTCTGCATGTTGCTTGTACCTATCTTGGCAAAGTTAGTCACTGCTGAACAAGAACAACATTTTCGGTGGCCTTCAGCTGCAGGGTTTTTTTTTTAATGTAAGTGTATAGATACACCGATGATAGTCTTGTTCATTCTATATCCTCCTAATTATCCAGGTAAATGTATCAAAGGTGAGGGCATCCCCACCAAGTGCAGGTTTGAAAGTTGGAGATCAGCATGTTGGGTTATGAAAAAAACCTGGGTACAGTCATCATGTTGTAATGGGGAGAAAGATTAAAGGCACCTTTGATGGTGTAAGAGGACCAGGCAGGCCATGTGTGCTGAAGCCATGTTATATGCAGTGTGCTCTCCAGACATGTGCTGAGCACATAGACTGTAATCGCTGCCTTTCTGTGTAGGTGAAATCGTAACAGGAACATTTGTGGTGACCTTCAGACCAGGGATGGGGCTGTCCTTGTATCCATCTTCTAACTGCCCTACATGACCTCTGGAGGGCTAGTGCAGCCACGTGAATCTTCTGCATCTTCAGGGTGACTTTGGGGTTTCATTCTGGTGAAAACCTGAGAGAAAATGAGGACATTTCCTATCAGAAGAAGAGAACACAGGAACAATTTCTTGCCTCTGTGTCTTCAGAATCATCCAGGTGAACATAGAGAACACGTGGGAATCCTGTGAGGGGTGTGAGGGAAGGATGCAAGTGGAGGCACAGTATACATCATTGTCTGGGTTTATGGGATAATCCTGGGTGCAGTCATCATGACGTGGTAGGCAGAGCGATGAAGACTGTGTTGAGAATGGGAGGTGGACTTGGCATGCTCTTTGCTGTGTCCGGCCCCAAGAAGGTGCCTCTTTGGGTAGAGTAATGCTCAGCAAGAGTGTTTCCGGTGGCCTTTAGATCACTGATGGTGTGGGCTTGGGAGGTGTCAGTTGAGGTCCCGTTCCAGAACTCAGCTGGGTATCCATTATTACAAAGATGTTTACACTTGAAGTATGGCTGTTGGGCCAGTGAGGCTTATCCTAATTGATAAGGGAGGGTTCTTTTAGTGGATCTTGGTCATCCACTAATACAAAGTAAAGCAGCAAACAGTGGTGGTTTTAACTAATATTAAGAATTAGATAATTTTTTAAAAGATTTTTATTTATTTATTTTGAAAGAGGGAGAGAGCAAGCATGATTGGGGGGAGAGGAAGAAGGAGGAGGAGCAGACTCGCTGTTGAGCAGGGACTCCCATGCCTTCCCCCTCTCCCCACCCCATGTGGGGTGATCCAGGGATTCTGGGATCATGACCTGAGCCGAAGGCAGAAGCTTAACCAACTGAGCCACCCAGGAGCCCACGAATTAGATAGTTTTTAAAAGAGATGTTATTTGTGACAGTCGAATGAGAAAATCTACATGAAAATTCCAAAGTCCATAACCTTGCCAGACATGTCCATTGCCATGATTGTAGCAATGGTTTTAGTCCTGTTTGTACATGTTCACACTCATCCAGTCGTACACATTAAATATGTTCAATGCTTTTTATAGCCATTATATCTCAATAGATACATTGAAGGAAATAAAAGTATATGACCCCTCACTTAAGCAGTCCTTCAGTAAGTGATCCATGCTGACTACTGCCACCACCCCTGCCTCGTTTATTAGCCAGGCAAAGAACACCTGACGTCATCACCTTTGAACAGGATGGTATCCTTGGAAATTGTAATCACCACAGCACTTGGGTACACCATGTAGGACCTATATTTGTTAAGCAATATACTATTCTGTGGATGTTTATAGATTTTTTTAAATTTTTTTTAAAGATTTTCTTTATTTGACAGAGAGAAACACAGCGAGAGAGGGAACACAGCAGGGGGAGTGAGAGAGGGAGAAGCAGGCTTCCCGCTGAGCAGGGAGCCCGATGCGGGGCTCGATCCCAGGTCTCCAGGATCATGACCTGAGCCGAAGGCAGTCGCTTCACCAACTGAGCCACCCAGGCGCCTCTATAGATATTTTTAAATTCTCAGAAAATTGGTTCAAATGAAATAATTTTGATAATTTTTTACATCACACAAGAAACGTGCTCCTCTAAAGCCCATTTGAAATCGGTTTCCTATGCCTGGTACTTAACACGCTAGCTGCATTTTTCATGTGGCAAGACATATGTAGACACCCATGTTAAACCAGAATTTCAGAGGGTTGCTGGGTGGCTCAGTCAGTCATGCATCGAAGTCCTGATCTCCCCTCGGGTCATGATCTTGGGTTGTGAGACGGGTCCCCACCTTGGGCTCCGCAGTGGACATGGACCTGCTTAGGACTCTCTGCCACCCCCGTCCTCGCACTTTGTCGCTCATTAAAGGAAAAAAACAGATTTCAAAGGCATATGGTTCTTTACTGTTTGATATATTTCTGATGTACTTTTTTTTCGATGTACTTATTGTTTCAATATTAGGTATATCCATGCCAAGATAATACACAATCATTTTCACCCGATTCAAGCCAGGAAGACCAAGGAAATGTATTAGGGAGGGCATGATTGCATGACTTACTAGCTGAAAATGACAAGACTCTTGATTTTTATCAAGTCACAATTTCAGATTTCACAGTCGGGCCCTATCAATGCTCTGTTGCTTGGAACTCCACTTCCCTTCTTGACCCATCATGTCACCCTTTGAGTGATGGCATTCTATGTGAATGATTTCGTTTGGTTGTTGCTATTCTCAAGTCTTTTTATGTCCTTTGTTTGGGTTACTTCTGACTTGGAGCAGGTTCCGCCTGCTCGTGCCACAGACGGCAGAGCTGTAAAGGAGCCATGTCCTGTGTGCACCGCCTGCAGGAGGGTGCTATGGGCTTTCCTGGCCACCTAGCGCGGGGCCCCGACAGCTAGCTCCCGGAGAGGCACGGGGGCTTTGGGGAAATTCGTTCTCATGTAAATGTAGTTGCTTTGTGAGAAACATGCTTTTTCATGGCAACAAATAGTAGAAAAATAACAGTCACTGTTGTGTCTGTCACTAGGTTACAAAAACAATTAGGAAATATTTCACACCCGTTTTAACACCAATTTTATAATTAATAACTATTTTCTCTGAAGAGGTGTGGTGAGAATGAATTTAATTGGTGAATAAAACTGAGCACTCAGATTGGCATGTTAGTCGGTATTAAGCCATGTTAAAAATGATGATGATTAATGTTAAATGAGTACAGATTTATTAATATTAAACTTTATAATCCTTTTCATACAGGTAGGAAGCACTGAGGAGGCTTGGTTTTTTATTTCTAAGGAAGCGAGGGTTGAATACTCATCTCAAGTTATTTGTACTGACTATTCATGATAAATGTTTTTATTCATAACGACTAGTGAATCTAGGGTATATATAGAGATTTATGTACCCTGTATAGATCTTCAACAGTTTTCACTGTGGTACCTTAACATTCAAATTCATTTTTTCCTATTAAACATAGACTGTGATGTTTAGTTTTAAATGCCGTCCTAGGGGTACCTGGGTGGCTCAGTTGGTTAGGGGTCTGATTTCTTGATTTCAGCTTAGGTCTCAATCTCAAGGTCCTGGAATCAAGACCGGCATGGGGCTCTGCACTCAACTGGGAGTCTACTGGAGATTGTCTCTCTCCCTCTCCCTCTGCTCCTCCTCCTACTCATGCTCTCTCTCAATTAAAACAAAATGTCATCTCAGTTAGGCAGTAGTTACCCAGTTTTTGATCAGACATCAGTATAGATGTTGCCATGAAGCTGTGTTTTTTCAGATGAGATTAACATTTAAATCCATGGGCTTTAAAGATATCTGATTACATTCTATAATGAAGGTGAGCCTCATCCAATCAGTTGAAGGCCTGGTCCTTCAAGGATGAGAAAATGTAATTCTGCTTGTAGGCTACCTTTGGAACTCAAGATGGAACATCATCTCTGCCCTGGGACTCCACCCTGTCTGTCTGCCATGCGTAGTTCAGATTTGCCAACCACGACACTCCTGTGAGCCAGTTCCTTACAGTAAATACTCCATTCTTGCTTTCACTCTTGTTCGTTCTCTCTCTCTCTCTCTCTCTCTCTCTTTCTCTCTCTCTCGTGTGTGTGTGTGTGTGTGTGTGTGTGTGAATCTGATTGGTTCTGTTTCTCTGGAGAACCCTAACATGTCTCTTTAAAAGATGTTCATGTATTAACTGAATTTGTGACGTGGCTGCATTTTTAACAAATGGGATCACACAGTGTTCTTTGTGTAACGTGTCAGACCGTGAAAGTGAGCAGATTGATCTACATCAAATGTGTTTTCTGGTTTAAGTTTTGAAATGTAACTATTTAATGGCATCTACTTTAGGGTTAGTGATGTAAACTAAGGATGCACTTTTGTTTAACCTTTTACCTGTTTTCCGACGTGCTATACCACAGAATTCTCTTCTAGCATAGTCTCTGGGAATTACTTGGGCAATAACTCCATGTGTTAATTTCTGTGACTTTGATATCACTGTTGAAGATAGTGTATGTGAGATGATCCCCCTTATTCTTCCTATTTAAGAATTTTTTAGAAAATCTGGTGGTACCTGGGTGGCTCAGTTGGTTAAGCCACTGCCTTCGGCTCAGGTCATGATCCCGGAGACCCGGGATCGAGCCCCACATCGGGCTCCCTGCTCGGCGGGAAGCCTGCTTCTCCCTCTCTCACTCCCCCTGCTTGTGTTCCCTCTCTGGCTGTGTTTCTCTCTGTCAAATAAATAAAATCTTTAAAAAAAAGAATTTTTTAGAAAATCTGATTAATTTATATATAGGCATTAAAAAATAACAGCACTTCCACAGATTTCTCTGAATATAAGTTTTAGCCTTCATTCTCTCCTTTTGCAATGATGGGAGTTAAGCAAAATAAAAACCTTTACATAATAGAACTCGCTCATCCCCTGCTGTGCTTATCTGCCATACGGATTTTGTTTGCTTTAGAAGAGTTGTGCTATGGTCTTCATAGATACGTAGAATGGATGTTAAAAATTTATTCCTAGCACTTTTATTCCTTTTTCTTTTTATGTTGATTACATTCTCATCCCTGTCATGTTTACTTACTGATTATTGGTGGTAGACAGGTAACATGCCCAGTTTTGCCATCTCAAGTAACCTTTCTATCAGTTCTTAGGTTTTAGCCCACTTTAGGTAGATAATTACATGTAAAGGTTTTAAGAAGTAGAATTACATAAACTTTCCAAATACATTAACCTGTTAGGAACTGCTTTACAATGGAGTAGCAAGATAGGTGGATAGCAGCTTCACTGTTAACTTTATAAATTCTGTCTTTCTAAGGTCTTGCTCAGGCTTTCTTTTCTGTGGATTCCTTTTTCTTTAGAGAAGTTGGTAGTAACATCTGGAGTTTTGAAGGACCAGGTTTCCAGCACATCCTGTATCACCCACTGTGTGTTCCTGAGTCACTGCTATCTGGAGACTTTTTGCTATGAGAAACAGGGTACTTTATTATATAGGTTACTTTCTAGCTCATCAGAGAAATTGCTGAAAACAAGTTCCTGAGTTCCTTGTTGGTAGTAGGTAAGTTTGCAAGTTGATTTCTGCACATATGGATCTAATATTGTGATGATAAATTTGTTTTTCTTTTCATTTCCAATGATATTTTCACATGTGGTCTCAATACAAAGCAGGAGTATAGAGTAATTAAAAGTTTATTCACTTTTGGTGTGTTGTGACTGCCTAACCACAGAAATGAATGAGGTACCTTGTCTCCCAAGTAGATAATTATTCACCAAATGATAGTGCCTTCTTTTACAACTACTCTACTAATACAACTCTAACTGGTACTACTATAACTGACTTTACAAGTAATACTGAGATGAAGTTCAGTTTAAAGATTTTTTTCTTAATTTATTTGAGAGAGAGAATAAGAGAGAGGGAGCATAAGAGGGAGAAGCAGACCCCCTGCTGAACAGGGAGCCCGATGTGGGACTTGATCCCAGGACTCCAGAATCATGACCTGAGCCGAAGGCAGTCACTTAACCAACTGAGCCACCCAGGCACCCTGAAGTTCAGTTTAAACAGGAAAACTACATGTTTTTATTTATCTATCTATCTATCTATCTATCTATCTATTTAATTGATTTATTTGTTTATTATATTTTTTCAGTGTTTCAAGATTCATTGTTTATTCCCCAGACCAAGTGCTCCATGCAATACGCGCCCTCAGTACCCACCACCAGGCTCACCCATCCCACCATCCCCTCCCCTCCAAGACCCTCAGTTTGTTTCTGAGTCCAAAGTCTCTCGTGTTTCATCTCCCTCCCCGATTTACCCCACTTTCCATTTCCTTTCCTTCTCTCACTGTCCTCTCTCTATATTAGTTCTTGTGCTCCACAAGTAAGTGAAACTGTATGATGCCTGATTTTCTTTGCTTAGCTCATTTCACTCAGCATAATCTCCTCCAATCCAGTCCATGTTGCTACAAAAATTGGGTATTCATCCTTTCTGATGAAGGCGTAATATTCTGTTGTATATATGGACCATTTCTTCTTTATCCATTCATCTGTTGAAGGGCACCTTGGCTTTTTCCACAGTTTGGCGATTGTGGCTATTGCTGCAATGAACATTGGGGTACATATGGCCCTTTTTTTCCACTACATCTGTATCTCTGGGGTAAATACCCAGCAGTGCAATTGCAGGGTCATAGGGTAACTCTATTTTTAATTTCTTAAGGAATCTCCACACTGTTTTCCAAAGCGGCTGCACCAACTTGCATTCCCACCAACAGTGTAAGAGAGTTCCTCTTTCTCTGTAGCCTCTCCAATACTTGTTGTTTCTTGTCCTGTTAATTTTGGTCATTCTGAATGGTGTAAGGTGGTATCTCAGTGTGGTTTTGATTTGAATTTCCCTGATAGCTAGTGACGATGAACATTTTTTCATGTCTGCTAGCCATTTGTATATCTTCTATGGAGAAGTGCCTCTTCATGTCTCCTGCCCATTTTTTGATGTGGTCATCTTCATTTTGGTTGTTGAGTTCAAGGAGTTTTTTATAGATGTTGGGTATCAGCCCTTTATCTATAGTGTCATTTGCAAATATCCTCTCCCATTCCGTGGGGTGCCTCTTTGTTTTGTTGACTGTTTCCTTTGCTGTGCACAAGCTTTCTATTTTGATGAAGTCCCAAAAGGTCATTTTCGCTTTTGTCTTCTTTGCCTTTGGAGACGTGTCTTGAAAGAAGTTGCTGTGGCTGATGTCAAAGAGGTACTGCCTATGTACTCCTCTAGGATTTTGATAGATTCCTGTCTCACATTGAGGTCTTTCATCCATTTCGAGTTTGCCTTTGTGTGTGGTGTAAGAGAATGGTCTAGTTTCATTCTTCTATACGTAGCTGTCCAATTTTCCCAGCACCATTTATTGAAGAGACTGTCTTTTTTTCCACTGGATATTTTTCCCTGCTTTGTCAAAGATGATTTGACCATAGAGTTGTGGGTCCATATCTGGACTCTCTACTCTGTTCCATTGGTCTATGTGTCTGTTTTTATGCCAGTACCATGCTGTCTTGGTGATCACAGCTTTGTAATAAGGTAACGTGATGCCCCCAGCTTTTTCTTTTTCAACAATTCCTTAGCAATTCGGGATGTTTTTTAAAAATATACCTATAGGTACACATATTTATATTATTTTTAATTCTGTGTTTACAAAAATAGGATGATGCTATGCACCTTCTATTCAATATAACATGGATATTGTTACTTGTAAATATGATTTATTAAAGCTTGTTGTTAAATTCCTACACTTTAATCCATGCAGAATGTGTGATATGGGGGTAATGGAATGAGGACTTTACTTATATTTTCCCTCTCAAGTAAGAATTAAACACTATTTTAAGTGTCTATTATGTATCATTTTTAACTAGAGCTTAATATTTGTTGACTCTTTTATTTCTCTTGAGATAGCATCTATAATTTTCTTCTTAAGAAGTGACAGCTCAGGAGGGGGAGATGGAGAGAGCGGATCTTAAGCAGGCAGAGCCTGACAAGGAGCTCAGTCCCACAACCCTGAGAGCACGACAGGAGACCAAAACAAGAGTCAGACACTTAACCAACTAAGCCACCCAGGTGCCCCAACATTCACAATTCTTAAAGTATACTTGGCAATATAACAGAAACCCCTATGAAGTTATAAAATTCTACTATCCTGGGGGAGCCCGAGTGGCTCATTTGTTAACCGTCTGCCTTTGGCTCAAGTCATGATCCTAAGGTCCTTGGATCAAACCCTACATCAGGGTCCCTAGTCAGCGGGGAGTCTGCTTTGCCCTCTCCCACTCTCCCTGCTTGTATTCTCTTTCTCTCAAATAAATAAAATCTTTAAAAAAATACTACCATCTTATCCAAAATTTTCTCATCCCCTTTCCCAATCCAATCCCAGAGGTAATCCATATTTTCATATTTTCCTACCACATACTAATTTTACATGTTCTAGAAGTTCATGTAAATGGGTTAATAGAGTTCTTGGCTTTTTTCTTAAACTGCTTTTGAGATTTGTCCATTTGATACATGTATCAGTATTTCAGTACTTTTTATTGCAGAGTTATATTCCAGCTTATAAATATATTACACTTTGTTTACCCAGTCTCCTACAAATGGACAAGTGGATTATTTCTATTTGGGGACTATTATAAATAAAGCATTTATTAAAATTCATGTACAAGTCTGTGAAGTTACATTTTCATTTCTCCTGACCAAATATTTAAGCGTCCAAATGCTGATTTACAGGGAGAGGGGTATTTTTAGTTTTCTGAAAAATTGACAGGCCTCTGTCAAAAGTGTTACAAATGTTTACTCTGACGCCAACAATGGATGACAGCTCTCTGACTGTTAAGCATTTTCACAAACCATGGCAGTTGTCAGTTTTTATGTACTTTTCAGCCATGGGGTGGGGGGGGTGGGGTTTCGTGTTATCTGTAGGTTTGAGTTTGCAATTTTCCTGATGCCTGATGCTATTTACCTATCAATTTTTCCCATTTTATTTTCTCTCTCTTTTTAAAAGATTTTATTTATTTATTTAAGAGAGAGAGACTGAAAGAGAGCATGAGAGGGGAGAGGGTCAGAAGGAGAAGCTGACACCCCACTGATCAGGGAGCCAGATGTAGGACTTGATCCCAGGATTCTGTAGGCAGTCATTTAATCAATTGAGCAACCCAGGTGCCCCCCCTTTATTTTCTAATGTATCATTGTATGTTTAATAAAATCCAATATGAAGTCAGATTTTGGTGGCTCTTGGTAATATATCATTACGTATACATAATCAAGATCTGGAACAGTGCTACCTGCTTTAAAAAATTTCTTCATTATCTTGCATTCAATACAATCATTAAAGTGCTTTCTCACACAATAAGTCTGCTGTTCAGAACATTTGTATAAATGAAACACTTTTCGTTTGGCTTCTTTCACTTAACAAGGCATTTGAGATTCATCTATGTTATTGCATGTATCAGTTGTTGATTCTTTTCTGTTGTTATATTGCATTCCATGCTGTGATGTTGCATAACTGATTTACTTATCTACAGGTTTTGGACATTGGATCTGCTTTCATTTGGGGAATTTATGAATAATTTACTGTGAACATTTTTGTGTACATTTTTGCATGGACATACATTCTCATTTCTCTTCAGTAAACATTTAATAGTAGAATGGCTGGGTCATAGAGTTCACACAAATTTAATTTTAGGCAGTATTATCACAGTGTTTCCAAAGTGCTTGAATTATTTGCCTTCACACCAGCAATGGATGAGAGTTTTACTTTCCCCACAGACTCAACAGTTTACAGTTTCAGTTTTTTAATTTTTTATTTATTTTTGTGTTAATGAAGTGTTACTGAAATACGATGTTAATATGAGTTTCAAGTGCACACCGTTGATTTGACAGTTCTGTACATGACTCAGTGCTCCCCATAGTTACCCTCTCTCGCTGTGCACCTTTATTGGAATAGTATTGACTCTGTTCCCTATACTGTGCGTGGCATCTACTGATTTTTTTTTCCTTCTTTTTCTTTATTTTATTTTTTCAGTATTCCAGGATTCATTGCCCATGCCCCACACCCAGTGCTCCATGCAATAGGTGCCCTCAGTACCCACCACCAGGCTCTCCCATCCCCACACCCCCTTCCCTCCAAGACCCTGTTTGTTTCTGTGTCCAAAGTCTCTCATGTTTCATTTCTCTCCCTAAATTACCCTACTTCCCATTTCCTTTCCTTCTCCTACTGTCTTCTATATTACCCCGTATGCAGCACAAGTAAGTGAAACCATGTGATACTTGACTTTCTCTACTTGGTTTATGTTACTCAGCATAATGTCTTCCAATCCAGTCCATGTTGCTACAAAAGTTGGGTATTCATCTTTTCTGATGGAGGCATAGTATTCTAATATATACACACACACACACACACACACACACACACACACACACACACACTACATCTTCTTTATCCATTCATCTGTTGAACGGCACCTTGGCCGGCACCTTGGCTCTTTCCACAGTTTGGCGATTGTGGCCATTGCTGCAATGAACATTGGG
>PITA01032989.1:0-13287 GCA_004023965.1 Spilogale gracilis
TGGGTGTGGGGAATGGGGAATGAATCTTCAAACACTGGAAAAAAAAATTTTAGTAACAATAAAAAAAAAAGAAAAAATAGATAAAAATAAAATAAAGATTATAAAGATGAAGTAAAATCAAGTACATATAACTAATTTTTGTGTACTATTATTTTTGAAAATCCCTTCAAATTTAAAAAATAGTATATCAAGATGAATAAAAATTTTGATGTGCGGTTAAATTTTTTCCACTATGTTATAATGTAGAATATGACCAAGATGGCCAAAACATTCTACTAAGCTTGAGAAAACTTTAGACAATTTTCTTCCTGACAATAAGCCCTTGACCTCCCTTTCCTTAAAGCATTTAAGCATGCAATTATAAATTCTTTCTCTGCCCCTTTAAGATATAAACCTTGCTACCAGTTTTACAACCGAGGAGTGTCCTTCCCATGGCCTCGGAAGGTATGCCTTTGAAATGTAATTATTGGGAAACATAAAACTCCAATATCACCATTTCTGTGGTACGGTAGAGAACCCAACTTCAACAAGTGCCAGTTAGCAAACACAGGTGTCCTGATCGTACTGACCAACCAGCCGCCTAACATTCTCCCATGCTTTTCACTAGCTAATAAAACTGTTCAACTCTCCTGTCTTTTGTTTCAACTTGAGAACTAGATTCAACTGAAAGCTCAGTCACTCACAGGTTTAGCAACTGGTGATATTTTTCTTAGGTTGACCCTTTTATGTGGTCTCTTTCCATGGGCTACTTTGGGCTTCAATCTCTCTCCCTTGTTGCGAAATCTTAATAAGTCTTTCTTGCCTGTTTAAATCCTACAGGTCCTTTTTTTCTTTGACAACAGTCACCTAAAAGAATTATTAACTTATTTATAAATGTCTGATTTAGAAAAAAAGTGTTAAAACAAAGTGGGCTTTTTTGTTTGTTTGTGTTTGTGGCTTGTTTTTTTTTTTAAAGATTTTATTTATTTGACAGAGAGAAACACAGCTAGAGAGGGAACACAAGCAGGGGGAGTGAGAGAGGGAGAAGCAGGCTTCCTGCTGAGCAGGGAGCCCGATGTGGGGCTCAATCCCGGGTCTCCGGGATCACGACCTGAACTAAAGGCAGTTGCTTAAGGAACTGAGCCACCCAGGCGCCCCTGTGTTTGTGTTTTTATAAGCCATTCTAAAGCAGTTAGTCTAATCAAAAGCAAATGCATATCCTTAAGGAATGTTATCATCAAAGATAGAAGACTGGGCAGTAGAAAGAATGCTGAATCCAGGAGAGAAGTTTTTGCAGTGATTTTTTTCATCCATTCCACATATTTTGGCAATTTCTAAATACCAGGTACTATGAATAGGCATTTACTATCAAAAAAATAATATCTGGTCTCCTCCCACATGGACCTCACAATCTAGACTGAGTTGGCAAAATGTAAATGGTACATTACAATACAATCTGATAAATGCGCCTCAGAGCTCTGATGCCAGCAGTTATTCCAACCCCATCCCTGTCACATGTCTCCACAGCACAGATGGCACCACTTTCCTCTGTGCCTTGTGAGGCAGCCCAATTCCAACATCAGACAGCAGGGGGCTTAATGAAGAGAGGCAGAATTCACAACTCTTGGTCTAGCTTCTTTGCTTCTAGTTTCCAGAAGTAAAGATTCTCCATCCAGGTGACCATACTTCTGAGATTTGTTTACTGACTACTCAAATGTAAAAACCTTTTTTTAGATACTCCTCTGAGTATCTTTTTTGTTTTGTTTTGTTTTTATTTGCTAATTTTTAGCAAATTTTTTTATTTGTTAATTTAACTGTCTCTTCCATTTCTTATGTTTCAACTGACATAGATGATGAAAAGTAATTAACTTTCACTCATACCTACTCTGACCTTGAGTAATTTATATATTAAGGTTAAAACTGATATCAATAGAGAGCACTGCAATTTAGAGCAGTTAAGAAATCATCTTCCTCAAAACTAATATTCTATCATCTGTTTCAATTTTTAGATCAAGAAAATAAAATGCGGGGTCCCTGGGTGGCTCAGTTGGTTGAGCGACTGCCTTCGGCTCAGGTCATGATCCCGGAGACCTGGGATCAAGCCCCACATCGGGCTCCTGCTTGGCGGGAAGCCTGCTTCTCCCTCTCTCACTCCCCCTGCTTGTGTTCCCTCTCTGGCTATGTTTCTCTCTGTCAAATAAATAAAATCTTTAAAAAAAAAAAAAAAGAAAGAAAAGAAAAGAAAATGCCAGAAATTACAAAACTCACAACTATTAGTCTCCTTTACAATAGAATTATATAACTGCTTTCAAAGAGTTGAGTTTTGTTGATACCTTTCTTGCTTGGGAACAATAAGAGACAATCTTTTCTTCTGTCCTTGTTTACTGATTTATTGCCCTTGTTGCCATGGTGACAAATCCATAGCTCCCAGGAGATCACTGTTTTGAACTCTGAATCTTTTGACCCTCTGAAACCAGCAATATAGTAAAAGTGGAAAGCAACCTTTAAAATCCCTCAAGTGGACCAATTTATGGGAATGCATGTTCTGCTGCTATGCTCCAAACTATATCCAGTGCAAATCTCTAGTATATCAGAACAGAAAAATACAAATAGGCTTGGTGTCTTGAATTATCAAACTATTGTGAGATTAGCTTTATAAAAAATGCTGTTAGAACCTGTCTCCAGGCCTGTATGCATAACAACTTTGACCTTGGAAAAGGCATCACGATCAAGTTGTTAGATATTTGGTATTTGAGCTAAAAGCATGTATGTACAAAATATATTTTTTCCTACAGTAACCTTACAATTAATTTACATATTAAAATAAATTTGTAAGTAGAAAATGCAGTTGGTCCTTGAACAATGTGGAGGTTAGAGGCCCCAACCTACACAGTTAAAAAAATCTACACACATTTTTTGACTCCTGAAAAACTTAACTTCTAACAGCCTACTGCTGACCAGAAGCTTTACATATGAGAAATAATCAATTAACACATATTTTGTAAGTTATATAGATCATATCTGTATTACTAAAATAAAACAAGCCTAAAAATGTTAAAATCAGAAGGAAGAGAAGATACATTTACAATACTGTACTGTAAAAAAATCTACATATAAGTGGACTTGTGCAGTTCAACCCATATTGTTCAAGGGTCAACAGTACAGAAAAGATAAGATAAATAAATACTACCTAAAAATAATAACTTTGATTTTTTTTTTTTTTACTTATTTAAAGAGGTAAGGTCTTTAAGGTTAAGGTACAAATTAGGGTAAATTGAACTGACCAGATCTCAGCATATTAGATCCATTTACACCTTTATTTATTAATTCATAAAATATTTACTGATCTCCTAAAACTAAAGACAAGTGTACCTGGTAAACAGAGCGAGCAAAGGGAGAGGGCAAAAGGGAAGGAAGTGAGGCAGGAGCTAGATCTTGTAGAGTCTTCAAAGGTATTTTACAGTGTCTTTTATTTATTCAAAGTAAAGTGGAAGTCATTGGAGGGCGTTAAGCAGGAGAGTAAACAAACTCAGATTTACATTTCTAAAAGTAGCTGCTGGATATTTTATTATTTACAGCTATAATTTGATTATATTTTTAGAAGCAATTTAATTTTGCACAATTTTATATGATTTGGACATTAAAATGGATGGATCACCCATGCATAATCCCAGTGATTACTGGAACCAACTGTATATCTAGATGTGAATGTACATCGATGTGAATCACCTTACATCGATGTGAATCACCTTAATTTTTGTCTGTCCTAAACTCTGGCTATTGTAATGCTGTGGATGACAACAACGATGATTGAATGGTACTACTGCTAACAGCAGATACCATTTATCATGAATTTAGCATGTTCCAGACACCATACTGAATGCTTTGTATCATATATTACATTTAATCCTTATAAGAACCCCAATACAATGTCTGTTTTATAGATGAGTAAACAGTCTTAGAATGATTAAGCAGCCTTCTTGACTTCAAGCAGAGAAGATAATGAATAAGGAGTTGATCCAAGATCTAAATAATTCCATAAAGTGAACTCTTACCCATTGTATTTTTCTGCTTTGAAAAGTGATTTTAACTAGTTTCTCTTAGAAAATGTGAATCCAAGTTTGGTTTTGTTTTTTTTTAAGGTTACATTTCTCTACTAGGTTGATATACCAACAGTATTTGATTTTGAGTAGAAAATGTATCTAGAAATCTATTAGTATTCATTATTTTTTTCTTTTTCAAAAATGTAACAGTAGAACAAGCTACAACACTGGCACTGCCATTAAATCTATTGAGTTTTGATCAAGACAGTACTTGGAAATTATAGTAATTCATTGAAATATGTTATTTTTTTTCTCAAACATCTACTAATCCATTATTAAGTCAATGGTATTTCAACCAATAAGAAAAAAGAAAAATTCAAAGACACTAAACCTGCTATAGTGTTTTCTGTCTTAATTTACATTGTGCCAACCTCCTTTAAATCAAGGAGATAGTATTTTGCCCATTCTCCACATTCTAACTAGTTAAAATTCTTAAATTACTAAATATATTACTTCTTAATAACCAATTCATCTGGTGTCTTTTCCCCAGAAAGACTGGAGCCTAGAATACAGCCAAAAATAATTGTTCTTCCCTTAAAAAAAAATAGTGCTACCTGTTACTGCTTCAGTACCAGCCTTAAGCATTCTGCTGGACCTCCAGCCAGCACATCACAGAGAATACTTCATTTTTTGTAGTTTTACTTAGAATTTTATAAATGTCTTTTAACTACTTTTTCTTTCTGTTTTAGCAAGAATCTTCTAACATTGACTATCATACAGTCAGTTTTTTCTTTAATAAACCTAATAATCATACATTTTTTCCATATTCAATTCTCTGTCTTGGCTCTCTACCTCTGACACTCACATCAACATACCTTGACATCACCCATCTATACACACTGATTCGAGGAAAAGAAGGAAATAAGAAAAAAAATATCAAATGACTCTTCAGCGTTTTCTCATTAGATTCTTTCTGATGATTCCTCTAATAGCTGCATGATTAGTTTAACATTTGCAAAAAAAAAAAAAAAAGACAATGAGATGTTGCCACTCTCATTTTATGATGAGGCAAGGTTAGCTGTCAAATGACAGAAGTGGAAATTCTTGGCAAACTTTCAAGATGTTTAGTTTGGGCTAAAGAAAAAAAGATAAATTATTCCACGCCTCTCTCCTTTACCCTAGCACACATATACTTTAGAAAGATAGGCTGTCAATCACTCCTGAGTGGCTGGTTATTCAGTCACAGTGTTCACTCAAATATTACTCTAGTGATTTCAATGTGCTAAGCACCAAAAGGATCACATAGCCTCTTTTTGAAAAACACACTGAGTTTAGGAGGAGAGAGATAACACAACACACATACCGTAGTACAAGGCTGAGAATAAGTTCATGAAGTTCATATTAAACCAGAGAAGGAAGAGTTCACTTTGACTAAGATCAGGGAAAATTCTGACAGAGAAGTAACACAATCCCTTCAGGAAGGGCAGAATTTTGACAGATAGATTAGGGAGGGAAGAGTTTGTTGGGGAAAATGTTAGAGGCAGAAGAAAGGGCATGAGCAAGTCAAAATTAGTATAGTGGAAATAACATGGACTTTGAGTCTGGGATAAAAATGTGAGTGCATAATAACCACACGGTCTTCAGTCTCCACTTCTATATAATGAGAGTTGAGCTAGAGCATCTCCAAGATTGCTTTAAGTTCTAAATTCTGTGATGTTTAAAATTCAGAGGTGGGAAACCACAGAGCAAACTTAGAGAACAGCAAGGAGTATAGTTTTACTGAAGACTATTAGATATACACAGGCAGTGAGAAATGAGCTTGGAAGAACTGATTAGGGCCACAGCACCTTTGAATGATGTCCTAGGAATTGGGGCTATACAGAGTAGTCCATGGAGATCCTATGAATATATCCTATACTATCCAAGATTTGTTGCAAATCAATCTGACATCTTATAGGACAGAACTGAGCCAAAGGCATGATTAAAGGAAAAATTTAAGTGACTATTATAAAACCAAATTATGGATACTAGGGGTGAGAACTAGTGCTGTAATGGTAAAAATAGAAATGATGTTATATACTTGAGAGGCACTGTGAGCAAACTGTATCTATCTAAGAAGAGTTTAATTTACTAAGTAATTTGAAGATTCACCTCAAGAGAAGTATCCTTTGTCATCAAGAGAAAGTCAACCCCATTTATGAATCTGAAGGCTAGAATATTATAAGTCACTAACAATTGCCATTCTCTCCTCATAATATCCTTTACCTTTGGCTTTCCTCTTGTGTATAATGTCTGTCTAGGGCCTTAAAGTGATTCAAAAGAGAAAGCATGATGTATCCTGACAAAACTGTTGGCTGTTGGCTCCTTCCTCCGGTTCACTCATAGCATCAGAACCACGGCATTTATCCTAAGTGTGATTCTGCCACAGCAATAGGCAAACAGAAAAAAAGAATGGAATGGACTATGAAGTCCAGAACTAGGCCCAGGAGGAACTGAAATATAGTAGGGGTGGCACCTCAACACAATGAGATGAAATGATGATAATCTGGTAGCTGGTATTAGGAAAACTTGCTCATTGTATGAAGTAAAACAAGGTTGAATCCTGATTGCATACTCTATGCAAAGATGGAATACAAATGGTAGACAGACCTAATGTGAAGGCATAAACACAAATATAACTGAAGAAAAATATATGAGAATATCATTGTGAATTAAAAATTGGAAAGACTGCTGAAAACAGGAATGCCAAAAGTACAATATAGAAAGCCAAAAGTGATCTATATTGCATAAGTAAAAATTAAGATTTCCTACTTAATGAAGAACTCCATAGACAGAGTGAAAAATAGTAACCAGAAAGAAGATATGTTAAAGGTCCAAGATAACTGAACTAATCTCTAACTTAAACAAATAACTCTGATAAAACAAGAAAAAGACAGTAAATTCATTTTTTAAAGTAGGTAAAGTCCAAAAACACTTCATAGAAAGCCAAAAGTCTAAATATCTAATAATGCTCAAATTCATTAGTAGTCTAAGATATTCATTAGAAGCAGAAAGAAAAATCTCCTTATAACTATACAAATGGACAGAATTAGAAAGTTGGATAACACCAAATTTTTGGTGAGGATTTGGGGAGAAGAGAACATTTATACACTGCTGAATGAAAAAAATCTGATATAAAGTATCAAATGTCTGAAGCATGACCATATTGCTGGGTATCCATAACCAGACAAGTCTGAGGATGTTTACCGGGTAATTGTTGGGGTAAGAGAGAGTTTGAGACCTTGGTATACCTCACTGCAGAAAAAAAAAGTTGATTGGATACACTCTGAAATATAAATATAAAATACAGCCATTAGAAGCAATGATACAGAGACAGACAGTGATTTGACTAGATTTTACCAACAGTGTTAAATGAATAAAGGATTAAAACAAGCTGTATAGTAAAATATAATTTATATCATTCAAAATACCTGTACAAAATCCAAAGTAGTCAAACACAAAAACAGAAAGTAAAATGGTAATTATCAGGGGTTAGGAAAAAAAGGGGAGTTGTTAAGGGATGTAGAGTTTCATATTTGCAAGATGTAAAAGTTCTATGTGTCATAACAGTGTGAATACATTGAGATGAATTAAATATGCTTATGATGGTAAATTTTGTTATGTGTTTTTACCACAATAAAAAAATAAAAATAAATATTAAAAAGGCACATATATAATCAAAACTACTAATGAGTTTGTAAGATAAAGGCATATTTAAGAGCCTATATCAAAAACATTAATATCCACCCATGGTAGGGATCAGATTGAAATGAGAATCAGAAATATAAAAATTTATAATAAACAAAAAGGAAAAATAATGCTGTACTATGAACAAAAGTATACAAATAGCAGAAGGAAGGAAGGAAAGAAGGGAGGGAGGGAGAGAGGAAGAGAGGGGCGAAGGGAGGGAGGGTAAAAGGAGGCATGTTGGGGTTTTCCAGAGAAATAGAAGCAATGGAAACTGGCTCACATGGTTATGGGGGTTGAGAAGTCCCAAGATCTGAAGTTGGTAAGTTGGAGCCCCAGGAGAACCAATGGTATCGCTCCAGTCTGAGTCAGAATCTGAAGGCAAAAGATTGATGTCCCAACTCAAAGAAAGGCAGAAAAAGAGAGCTAATACCCTTACTCAGTCTTTTTGTTCTATTCAGGCCCTAGGTGGATTGGATGAGGCCCACCCACATTGGAAAATACAATCTGCTTTACTCAGTTTGCCTACTGGAATAATTTTATTGAGAAACATCTCGCTGACACATCCAGAATAATGTTTAACCAAATATCATGGGTACCTCATGAATCTGTCAAGTTGACACATAAAATTAACCATCACTAGTGCATCCCCTGTCAACTTGGCATCCATCTTCATCTCCTTAAACCATACTTAATCTTCAAATAAAGACAATAATACAATCATAATTCTACCCAACATGACAACAATCCAGCATACAATCAAAAATATACTAACACATTCCCCAGAAGCGAAGTCCTTAAGATATAAAATTAACAATTGTAAATACTGATATGAAGTCAATACATCTTATATTACATGATAAGGGAAAAAGAGAAGAATAAAATAAAGAACCCATGAATTCTGGTCATGCGAAAAACCACACATATATTGGACAATGACTGAGAACATATACAACCATCTGAAGGACCTTTCCTTAAAGGTCCTTCAAAGTATTACCATTTTTCTATTCCTGTAACTGAGACTTCAAAAGGCCATTGCATCATTCTATGAAGCACTGTTTCAGGTTGGTAGGGAACATGGTAAAACCAGCAAATTCTATTAGCATAGGCCCATTTCTGTACTTCTTTTACCAATGAAGTGAGTCCCTTGATTAGAAATGTTATTTGGAATACTATCATGGTGGGCAAGGCATTCTATAAAGCCACAGGTGGTTGTTTGGGCAGGAGCACTGTGTATGAGGAAGAGAAATCCATATCCAAAGTGTCTATTCTAGTAAAAACAAAATATTGTCTCTTCCATGATGGAAGCAATCCAGCGTAATCAACCTAACACCAAGTACCATGTTGCATGGTAACTTGGTGGCTCATGCTTAAATAGTCTGTCTCTACCAAGACTCAGAAGCAGGTCAAGATCAATTTCTTAAAAGGAGAGTAGCTCTGTGAAGGATGACAGAGCTTTGTTCCAAAATCCTAACGTCCTATATTGTGATTTATCTGTAGGGGTCTGCCAAAGGCTGCAAACAGCATCCTTATAAGGCCTTGAAACTTCAAACACCATTGGATCTGTTGGACCATATGGCTCAAGTGGCAGAGCAGCTTGCATTGTAGCATGGATGTCTTCTGTTCTGGACCTCACCCACAACTAGCAGCATTTCAGGTCACTTGGTAAATGTACTGTAGTAAAACACCCAAACGAAGACTATGCTATCCCCCAAACCCCAAGAGACCCACTAGGCTTTCTGCCTCTTTCTTAATTGCAGGAGAGGCCAGATGCAACAATTTGTTCTTTATCTTAGAAGGATTATCTTGATATGCCCCACACTACAGGACACCCAGGGATTTCAGTGGGGTAGAGAGCCCCTCAATTTCAGTAGAATTTATTATGCAATCCAAACTGCTACTGCTCAGGAATGCCTGGGTGGCTCAAATCGGTTAAGCAGCTGCCTTTAGCTCAGGTCATGATCCCAGGTCCTGGGACCTAGTGCCTCATCAGGCTACTTGCTTAGTGAGGAACCTGCTTCCTCCCTCTGCCTGCTGCTTCCCCTGCTTGTATGCACTGTCTCTCTATGATAAATAAACAAATAAAATCTTTTTAAAAACCTGCTACTTCTGAGTTTATAAGGTAAAGGCACATTTAAGAGCTTATATCAAAGACATTAGCATGTAACCCATGTTGACGTTTGGATTGGAATGAGAACCAGGGATTGAGAAGATTAAAGCAACAAAAAAAGGAACAAATAATAAAGTACTATGAGCTAAAATGTACAAATACCTCAAGGAAAGAAAAAGAAAAAGGAATGGAGAAGAGGAGAGGAGGAAGAGAATGGAAAAAGGCAGGGAACAGCAGAGTGGGAGCCAGACCATCACTAAGGAACCTGAGACTTCCCACAGAATGGTTCTGCTCTCAGGCACACCATGTCTTCCCCAACCACCCAGGTTTCCCAACACTCCCTTCAATTTAGGCTTCAGCTGTAGCATATCTGGAGGCAAGTGGGTATATTCTCAAGTAACCTAAGAAAGGCAAAGGAAAGGATGTCAGATTCATTTTTTCACAGGACAGTAAAACATGATGGAAAATCATATTCCTACCTGGGCTTTTATGGAAGGCAGAAGGGCTCTGCATCTGAGTGCTCTGACAAGGACTTACCAGTCCCTTCTACTTTGCCCTAACATGATCTCATTACAAACTTCTCTGGCTTATAGTCTGTGATCATTTTATACTCAAAGCATATTTAATTTACTTGGTTTCTGGCTATGTCTCTCTATTACCTTTGAGGTTTCATTGTTAATAACTTAGTATCTGACAGCAGTTCAGTTTCCCTGCCTATCTTTCCTTTTGGTTCATTTTATAGATGCCATGATTCAAAGTCAAGCTTCCTTAAATACTCTTCTTCGCCCTCAGATTCATTCCCTTCATTTCTCTGCCCATCTTGCAGAGGTCTTGTTAGCTCTAAAGCAGGAGTCTCATCTCAGTACTAATAATAGTTTAAGCCAGACAATTTGTTGTAGGAGGCTGTCCTGTGCATTGTAGGATATTTAGCAGCATCCCCGGCCTCTACCCACGAGATGCTAGTAGCACTCCCCTCATTTGCGACAACTGAAAGTATCTCTGGATGTTGCAAACTCTCCCATGGGAGGCAAAATTGTCCCTAGCTTAAAAAAGATTTTAATATTATCTTGGGAATTAATCTTATAGATAATTACCAAAATAATGGGAAATAATGGAAATTTAAGGAATTCTTCTCATTGCACCAATTATCATTCAGTGTAAGTTGTCATAAATCATTAATCATTGCAGTTTGTTGATGGGCATTCTGTAATTTCTCCCCTTCTATTCATGGTCAGGCTAAGTTCTCCAAAGACTATACCTGTGTTTCAAGTTTACTCACCTTATATATATTCACTTTACCTCATAGAATTTATTAAAGCTGCAGCTTAATCATTTATTATTACACTGGTTATCTGTCCTTGAGTCATCTTAAATTATGTTGATGGATTGGATACACATACATTGTTTTTTTTTTTTAAATATTTTATTTATTTATTTGACAGAGAGAAACACAGCGAGAGAGGGAACACAAGCAGGGGGAGTGAGAGAGGGAGAAGCAGGCTTCCCGCTGAGCAGGGAGCCCGATGGGGCTCGATCCTGGGTCTCTGGGATCATGACCTGAGCTGAAGGCAGTCGCCCAACCAACTGAGCCACCCAGGCGCCCCTACATTGTTCTTTTTTTGTTGATGATACCATTTGGGAATTTTTATCAAATGTTCTAGTAAAATGCTTTATACTCAAGAAATGCAGAAAGAAATTTCCACTTAAATATTGCCATATTTGTGTTTCATATATAAGGTATATATTACCATTAAAACAATTTTTCAAAACATGATTCCTATGAGTTTATAGTAAAAATATTAAACATTTTTTCTAACTTTATTGATGCATAATGGACAAATAAAAGTTATATACATTTGTGTGCAACATGATGATTTTATATATGCCTATACTGTGAAATGATTACTGTAATTAAGATAATTAATATACCTATCACTTCATGTAGTTACCATTTTTTGTGTGAGATGAGAATGCTTCAAATCTACTCTTATAGAAAATTTCAAGTATAAAGTACTATCAACTATAGAAACTATGCTGTATATTGTATCCCAGAACTTATTCATCTTATAACTGAAAGTATGTATCCTTAAACCAGCATCTCCCCAGTTCCTCCAGCTTCCAGCCCATACCAATCACCATTCTACTCTTTGCCCCTATGAGAGATAACATCAAAGATATTTTTAATATTGAAGACCATGATCATTTTAGAGGGCCTAAATAAATGTTTTATGGAAAATTATAGTGGTTTGTGATAGAGCACACACAAAGCCCAAGGTTAAATATCACTCAATCTGAGCCAAGTGTAAATAAAAGTATTTATTTCTCCTCAATTTTTTTGTGTTGGTTTATCTTCATAAAGTCCCATTTCTAAGTGATAAGTTTAGTGTAACAAAACTTGAACATATCAAATCAACATAATTAAATAAATTCAGCATACATTGTGATGACTGATTGATTCTAATCTACTTCACTAGCTGACTATACCCAGTCATATAGCAAGAAAGTTGTTAGACAACGATGGACTGTTACTTCATCCTAGCTAATTAGATGAAAAGTAATTACAAAAGTATGCTTGTAAAAAATTTATTTGTTAGAATGGGATTGAGCAATAGTCACTATTTGGCCTCTGGTTTTATGTTTGATACTGAGACCAACAATCATTATGCAGTGGATGGGAAATAGATATTTCAAAATTAAGAAACAAAATCGTAGAAATAGACCAATGGAACAGAGTGGAGAGCCCACATATGGACTCACAAATCTATGGTCAAATCATCTTTGACAAAGCAGGAAAAAATATCCAGTGGAAAAAGGACAGCCTCTTCAATAAATGGTGCTGGGAAAATTGGACAGCTACATATAGAAGAATGAAACTAGACCATTCTCTTACACCACACACAAAGGCAAACTCGAAATGGATGAAAGACCTCAACGTGAGGCAGGAGTCCATCAAAATCCTGGAAGAGAACATAGGCAGTAACCTCTTTGACCTCAGCCACAGCAACTTCTTTCAAGACACGTCTCCAAAGGCAAAGGAGACAAAAGCGAAAATGAACTTCTGGGACTTCATCAAAATAAAAAGCTTCTGCACAGCAAAGGAAACAGTCAACAAAACAAAGAGGCAACCCACAGAATGGGAGAAGATATTTGCAGATGACACTACAGACAAAGGGCTGGTATCCAAGATATATAAAGAACTACTCAAACTCAACACCCAAAAAGAAGATGATCACATCAAAAAATGGGCAAGAGACATGAAGAGGCACTTCTCTGTAGAAGATATACAAACGGCTAACAGACACATGAAAAAATGTTCAGCATCACTAGCTATCAGGGAAATTCAAATCAAAACCACTCTAAGATACCACCTTACACCAGTCAGAATGGCCAAAATTAACAAGACAGAAAACAACAAGTGTTGGAGAGGCT
>PITA01032990.1:0-13282 GCA_004023965.1 Spilogale gracilis
TGGTTCAGTTGCTTAAGCATCTGCCTCAGCTCAGGTCATGATCTTGGGGTCCTGGTATCCAGTTCCCACTGGGCTCCCTGTTCAGGGGGACGTCCACTTCTCCCTCTGCCCGCTCCTTCCTCTGCTTGTGCGCTCTCTCTCTCTCTCTCTCTCTCTCTCTCTCTCACACACAAATAAATAAATAAAATCTTTAAAAAAATAAAAGAAAAAAGAAAAAAAAAAAAAAAACCTGTACTCTAACAAGGATCCAGATAGTAAAATTGTCAACCTGCATGGCTAATATTTCAAAGTCTAAAAGTCTTAAGGCATTCAGTTTCTCAATATGAGTGTAACTAAAACCTCATATGAGAAAAAGGATTAAAATGTAGGTGCTTATCAGTGTTGACTCTGGAGGGATAGGTTTTATGGACGCTAGCCCCTGGATTAGCTATGAATAAATGAAATATGATGTACTTATTGATATGATATGATACAAATAATTTTATCAACTTCATGAGCAAAATATATGTGAGCTTTTGCCAGTTTGTATTCAGTTCCAGATAATAATTTAATTTTTTTTCTGTCAGTTAAAGAAATCTATTCATTATTTATTCATGGCAGACTCTAGAACCAACTTTAAATTTACAAATTACTCATGCTCTTCTGCTTAGTGACTTTATGAGGCAGTTTATTCTGTCTTTTAAAAAGGGAGTATTTTGTATTCCTCTGTCAAAACCTAAATTCACAAATGACTAGAAGCAAAGATTATATTTTGATTACCTTGTGGTAAGAATTTAAGTTGAAATGACAGGCATTAGAATTTACTTTGCCTTAGACAAGTGACACTATTTCTAAATCTGTCAATTTTCAGAGCAAGGAAAATAAAATAATTTTACCATATGCACATTATTTTTCATGTCACACCAGGAAGTGCCCAATTTTTCAAAATTTTCAATTTGCTCTAAAGTGTGAAAAATTAGGAACATGTATATAAACTGTAACACTGCTTTAAAAGGTTTATATGTTCAAAAACACCTGAAACAAACGTCTCTGACTCTTTCAAAAGATTTAACTACTATTACTGTGTTAAGTTAAAATGAACCTTAAAAATTAGTAAGTTAAATTACATTCAGTTAACCAAGCAATCTATATTTATTAAGAGCATGGTATTTGTCTCCATTCAGGGGAGCACTGAATTTCAACTGAGATTCCGAATTAACTACTTATGCCACTTGTATCATTTCTTTTTGTTTCATCCTTCATGTTGCTAGAGTGTTACTATTGAAACTCAAATCAAATTAGTTCACTCTCCCAAGAGAGTCTTGAGACACTATGCTCCCATTTCCCAGATCACTTAATTGCTCATATATATGGCTAGGAAAAAATTTTGCCCTATCAAACTAGGAACATCTCCCTCCCCTGCATCCTCTTCTCCAGGGTAATTCTTGTTTGACTATCTCATTTATTTGTCTCTGTTCAGTTTTCTTAATATAAAGCAACATATATGATTAGAATAACAAATTTTAAAAATCTACTTAATTCATGTATATACTGTGTTTATTTAAAAAACGGTTTTATCATATTTACTGTGTATACAGCCAGGTCATTCAGCGAAAAATCTCACTTTTTAAAAAGAAATCATTTAATTTAAGTAACATCACCAATAGATAAAACATTTTAAAAAGAAGTTTCACTACATTGAAAATCATAGTATAGATTTGATATACCATAGTCAAGGGACATAAAATTAGAAGGACAAGAAATGTAGCCAAAGAATAACTACATAGTACAGCACTATGTTATAAAACACCATGTACTATGTATTACATAGTGAAATTCCCAGATTTAAGAATAAGTAGCAAATGGGAAAACATAAGGTACTAATTTTAAATTAAAATGCAGTAAGTTCTAGGAGGTTAATAAAAGAAGTGGTTAGAATTGATTCATTTCATCAGAGAAACTGGTGTTGAATATTAAGGAATGCATAGACTATAAGCACAAATTTTGGAGAAAATATCCAAAGGAAAGATCAAATTACTTTAAAATAGATGAATATATACCTATAGGTATACTGTAGTTATTTGAAAAAAATTATATGGCCGAAAACATTTAGTCTATTTTTTTTTTCAAATAACTGTTTAATTCAAGGGACAAATTTAAAAACTATTATTTGACCATATCAATACACTTAACTGGTCAGTTTAGTCAAAATGATCATTAAAAGATTGGTGATTTCCAGGGGCTAGAGGAGAGTGTGTGGTGGAGGCAGGAGGGATTGGGAGATGTTGGTCACAGAGTACAAACTTCCAGTTATAAGGAAAATAAGTTCGGGAATCTAATGTACAGCATGGTTATTTTAGTTAACTGTACTATATTATATACTTGAACGTTTCTAAGAATAATTCTTAAATGTTTTCATGAGGAAAAAAAGGCAACTGTGAGGTGATAGAGGTGTTAATCAGCCTTATTGAGGTAATCATTTTATAATATATACATATATTATATCATGTTATGCAACTTAAACTTATACAGTGTTATATATCAATGACCTCTTAATAAAGCTGGGAAAATATTATCATTAAAAGACAAATCAGGGGGCGCCTGGGTGGCTCAGTTGGTTAAGCAACTGCCTTTGGCTCAGGTCATGATCCTGGAGACCCTGGATCGAGTCCCACATCCGGCTCCCTGCTTGGTGGGAAGCCTGCTTCTCCCTCTCTCACTCCCCCTGCTTGTGTTCCCTCTCTGGCTGTGTTTCTCTCTGTCAAATAAATAAATAAAATCTTTAAAAAAAAAAGACAAATCAGTATTCCAATGACAAAATAAGTAAAAGGAACATTAATATGTACTTTATATGAAAAATGTTGCTGACCTGAGCTTAAATGAAACATAATAATTGGCACAAAAATAAATATAATGGTTATATAACTTTTATATTATATAAATATAATATAACTATTATATTTAAATAGTAAATCTATTCAAATGGTTTACTATTATACTAAAAATAAATATAATGGTTTACAGTATAATTGGGCACAAATGGCAAAATCCTACTAGAAAATTTGTCTTTTGTGAATTATGAAGCATTTATAATTTTCTTGTCTTGAATTTTTTCTAAAACATTTTTAGTGTATTATTTTAATGCCAGTTGACAAGGAAATAAGGATTTGAAATGGCAAAGAAGTTGGCAATTGTAATGAAAAAATAAGGAAGTAATTTTTACATTATATTATAAAAATATGTTGCACTAATAATCTGTACAAGGATTAACAACAAAAACTCCAAGGCAGGGGCGCCTGGGTGGCTCAGTCGCTAAGCACCTGCCTTCAGTGTAGATCATAATCCCCGAGTTCTGGGATCCAGCCTTGCATTCGGCTCCCTACTCAGTGGGAAGCCTGCTTCTCTCTCTCTCACTCCCCCTGCTTATGCTCCCTCTCTAGCTGTGTTTCTCTCTGTCAAATAAATAAATAAAATCTTTAAAATCTCCAAAGGAAAAAACTATGGACATTTTCCTTTCACTTACAGATTGTGTCTAATAAATCACTATTAAACATTTACAATTTCCTTTATCTATAAATTTTAGAGTTTTTTTCCTTCTTCCCTCTAAAGGTCTATGCTTTTATTTTATAGCACTTACTCTAGTTGAAATTCTGGAAAATCCTAGTCTAACCAGTAACAAAATGCTTTGTGGTAAACATCTGTATACTCTGTGCTTTAAAACTGCCTAGGTAACTTACACATGTTTAACATTATATCTTACTATTTTCAAAAATAGTTTCTTTTATAGTTTAATTTTTTTAAGATTTTATTTACTTATCTGAGAGAGAGAGAAAGAGAGTACAGAGGGAGATTGAGGGAGAGAAGCAGGCTCCCTGCTGAGCATAGAGCCCAATGTGGGGCTCAATCCCAAGACCCCAAGATCCAGACCTGAACCAAAGGCAAATGCTTAACTGACTGAGCCACCCAAGCACCTCTTTTCTATAGTTTAAAACAGCCCTTTGGCTGATAACAGTCAGCAAAATTAAGGTCACCAGGCAAAAAAAAAAAAAAAATGGTATTATCCACACAGGATTTGTCCAAACAAATATTCCAAGTCCTAAAATAGAGGCAATAAAGTAACTCTTTTTCCATGCCCACCAAAAACAAACAAATAAAACAACAACAACAACAAAAACAAACCTTATCTTCCCAGTGGGGAGAAAATTGAGAAAGAGCTTATGTAGACAAAAAGGCAGTGACAAATAGCAGAAAACAATTTTCACATTCAATATAGGGCTGTTCCTTCAAAAGTTTAAAGCATTCATTTTTCTAAGATAACAAGATTTGAGGGAAAATGCTTCAGATGAGGAGACCTCAACCTAAGAATTTGCATTAGACCTTACTATTTAAAATTAATTTAATAAATAAAAGAAGAACCAAAGTCTACCTTCTTACTAAAGTCCTAGTGGAACAGGTTAATGGATAAAGGAGATAACATATTGTCTCCTAATGTATAGCACACAGAACTGAGGACTGGCTCAAGAGAACTTAGTCTGTAGATCATCTCCAATAAACTTGAATATCAGAAGCAAACTGCATACACGTTAGCAATGTAAGATGCAGATCATATTCTTATTTTAATTATATATATATAGATATATATATAGATATATAGATATATCTGTATATATGTATCTATATAAATATATATATATATATATATCTGCCCATATAGGCATTTAAAAAGGCATTAAAATATTATTAACATGGTTGTATTTAAGAAAAATGGCCATATCACAATCATGGCTTCCAGTCTACTTCAAATAAACAACTTCATCATCATCAATACTAATCAAATGAAATCCAAACTGATTTTTTTTTTTTTAGTTTTAACTCAAGTGAATAATTCTTAGTCCCCCAAAATCTTTTCATAAATATTTTGGTATTAGTATATGTGTATTTCTTGGACTAGATATTATGGTGCAATCTTCTCATGAATTAATTCTCTACTGTTAGAAAAGGGGCACTAGGAAACTTCACCTTCTGCTAAAATACTATTCCTGTAGAAGAGCTTGCTATGGGAAGGCATTTTTTCCCAATGTTCCTGGGCACACTGACAACAAACGGGGAGAGGTTCCATTCCTAATAAATTTTGATTGATAGTTCTCTTGTGCTGAGTATGATGACATGGCACCTAGTCCTGGCTGGCTCTGTCTAAAATCATAGAGCATGTGGATTCAAAGACTAACATAAATGTGCTGCCTTTTTATTATTAGCAAGAAAAAATTTAAATGGAATGCCAGTCAGGTTTTTATGCTTTTCTCTGAGATTGCAAACTTCAGCTAAAAAAATCTCTGTCCTATCAATATCACCTAGATTTTTATGAATCTCATAACCCAAATTCAAATATTTTGATTTTCTCTAGTATGATTTTACTCTGATGTGGAAAAAAGCTGTGGTGGCAAGTACCACTTCTAATCCCGATAAATGTCATGAATTCCCCCAATAGAGTTAACCTGTGCTGTTTCTTTAAAAAGCCACCAATTTCTAAGAAAATGTTTACTATGTATTAAAAATATTAATATTTTTAGATTCTCACATTTTCTACTGTTCTAGTTTTTGAAATTCCTAGATGAATAGAGTCAATATAATAGAGGGCATTGGATTTAAGAAAAATTCAATCAAATTTGCCCCATATAATTAACATACAATTAACACATTTGTTTAACAGACTTGTATAATTTAAACACATAGAATGTTTTTGTTTTCATTTATCTGCAAAAAAAAAAACACATTGAAATCTCTCTTATGAAATACTGCAATCTCTTTCTTATTGACCCTTCCCACCAGGTTCAAGGAACCATTTTCCCGGCTCCCAATTTCAATCCCATAATGGATGCCCAAATGTTAGGGGGAGCACTTCAAGGATTTGGTAAGCCTGATCATTTCTATCATCTTATTGTATTTTTTTCACTTTACCTTGTTTTAAGATTATAATATGGGTATAAATAGCTGATGTCTAACAGAAAGCAAACAGATTAAAACAAAAAGCTGGGCAAATAACTAGAATAAGAAGAAAAATAATAGAAAAGGACAATAATGGTGAACCTATTTGTTTATTCACTAACAGAATCTCACAGGAAAACAATAAAGAACTTTAAATATGCTCTCTAAAGCCGACTTTAGGAGTTTGTGATGCTTTCATGCCTTTTAAGATATCAGTCATCACTAGAAAAATAGAGGAAAGTTAACAAAAAGTTATGGATTAACTTTGTCTTCAGAAGAGTAATTTTTGCTTTAAAACTATACATCAATCTATTCACTGAAGAAGTTTTTCTTTGCTCCAGTTTCAATTCTCCTGCCATAGCAACTTTAGGGTCAGAATGTAGATTCTTTTTGCTTGTCAGTGTTTTAGACTAAGAATTTCAGGGGGTTTAGGGTTTGATTGCATACTCTCCACTCTAGCACTGCAGAGCAAGAACATATCTCAAAATGTTTTAAAGTCTATCCATTCTGTGGACCCTGGCAAACTGTAATTTAAAAAGATAATTGTTAATGTTTTCTTTGGCTACTATGAGGGTTTTTTTTTTCCAGTTTCAGTGAGCTATAATGGATATCTAACATTGTATAAGTTTAAGATGTACAATGTGATGATCTGACAGATGTATATATATATACACATATATATAGGGATATATAGATATATAGATATTTACTATATAGATAATGAAATTATTAACACAATAAGTCTAGTAAACTCTACCTGATAAAATGATAAATGTTGTTGTTATTATGGTGAGATTATTTAAGATTTACTCTCTTAGCAACTTTTATGTATACAACACAGTATTATTGAATGCAGTCACCATACTGTATATTAGATCCCCAGAACTTATTCCTTTTATAATTGAAAGCTTGTACCCTTTGACCAGCATCTCCCCATTTCTCCACCCCTCAGCCCCTGGTTGTTTCTATGAGTTCAGCTGTTTTAAATTCTACATGTAAGTGATGTCATACAGTATTTGTCTTTCTATGACTCATTTCACTTAGCATAATACCCTTGGGATTTATCCATGTTTTTCTCAAATAGCAGGATTTTCTTCTTTTTTATGACTGAATAATATTCCACTGTATGTATATGTGTGTGTAAGAGAGAAAGAGTCACATTTTCTTTATCCCTTCAGCTGTTGATGGGACTTCAGTGGTTTTCACTACAGTGAATATGAAGGTACAGATATTGTTTGAGATAATGAATCCATTTCCTTTAGATGAACACCCAGAAGTAGGATTGTTATATCATTCTGTTTTTTAAATTCTTTGAGGAACTTCCACACTGTTTTCCATTGTGGCTCTACCAATTTACATTCCTACCAATGGGAATTCCTTTTCGCCACATTTCTTTTCCTTTTGATAATAGTCATTCTAACAGGTGTAAATTGATATATTTTCTTAATATTTTATTTATTTGACAGAGAGAAACACAGCGAGAGAGGGAACACAAGCAGGGGGAGTGAGAGAGGGAGAAGCAGGCTTCCCGCCAGGCAGAGCGCCTGATGTGGGGTTCAATCCCAGGTCTCCGGGATCATGACCTGAGCTGAAGGCAGTCGCTTAACCAACTGAGCCACCAGGTGCCCCTAAATTGATATTTCATTATAGTTTTGATTTGCTTTTCCCTGATGATTAGTGATATTGAGGACATTTTCATGTACTTCAAGCCATTTGTATGCCTTCTTTAGAAAAACGTCTATTCAGTTTCTTCATCCATTTTTAATTAGATTGTTTTCTGCTATTGCGTTGTATGAGATTCTTATGTATTTTAGATATTAATCCCTTATCAGGTATATGGTTTGCAAGTATTTTTTCCCTTTTTGTAAGTAGCTTTTTCATTCTGTTGTTTCTTTTGCTCTTCAGAAGATTTCTAGTTTGATAATATAGTTCCACTTGTTGATTTTTTCTTACTTGGCTGCTGTGTTTTACTTAGAACAATCAGAAAGCAAAAAAATACTCTGAAACAAATGAAAATGAGTAGTTTTAACAAAAATTGACCTAAGTTGTATAAAAATTCACCAAGCATACTAAAAAGGAATAACTCCCGGTTACATTCCTTAATAGTTGAGTCCAATCTAATTCCTTACCATTAAAAACTATTATCCCAATCTGTGTTTATTCTGTCTCAATTAACATACATAATTTCCAAATCATCCCTATGAGATGATGGACAATGGAACTGTTTTTAAACTACATGCCTAATTCTTGACAAAGCTACATACAAGTCAAAATTAATCTTTTTTGAAACAGTCAGTGCTATTTAAAGTGGACATTTTTGCTTTGTATACTTATACGTTAAGTGTAATGTTCCTTACAGGTTTTGCGGAGAGTTTTCACCTTGAACAGATGTTAGATTTTGTCAAATGCTTTTTCTTCATCTATTGATACAGTCAACAGCTTCTCTTTTTTATTCTATTGATGTGATAAATTATGGTAATTGATATTTCAAATGTTGAGATAAGCCTTGCATACCTGAAATAAACACCACTTGGTCATAATGTATGATTCTTTTAAAGTGTTGAATTCAATTTGCCAATTTTTTTGAAGAATTTTTATAACTGGGGGCACCCACATGGCTCAGTTGTTGAGCGTCTGCCTTCAGCTCTGGTCATGATCCCAGCGTCCTGAGAGGGAGCATCTCATCGGGCTCCCTGCTCGGTGGGGAACCTGTTTCTCCCTCTCCCACTCCCTCTGCTTGTGTTCCTTCTCTCACTGTGTCTCTGTCATATGAATAAATAAAATATTTTTTAAAAAGAATTTTTATATCTGTATTCATGACAGATATTGGTCTATAGTTTTCCTTTCTTGTAATGTTTTCTCTGATTTTGGTATTAGGGTAATGTTGACTTCATAGAATGATTTAGGAAGTATTCCCTCTGCTTTCTATCTTCTCGAAGAGACCATAAACAAACAAACAAACAAAAACCATATAATTTTATTCTTTAAAAGTTTGGTAGAGTTCACCGGTGAACCCATCAGGGCCAGGTACTTTCTGTTTTGACAAGTTATTTAATATGTGTTTAACTTCTTTAATAGATGTAAGCCATTCATATTTCAATTTGGGTAAGTTTGGGTAGATTGTGTCTTTCAAATTGACCCATTTCATCCAAAGTAAAAAATTTATGGGCACAGAGTTGTTCTTAGCATTCCTTTCTTCTCCTTCCATATCCATAGTATCTGTACTAATATACCCTCTTTCTTTCTGATATTAGTAACTGTATCTTCTCTCTTTCACTCTCTCTAGTTATTTACTTATTTATTTTTTTAGTTAACTTGGCTAGGAACTTATGAATTTTATTGACTTTTTCAAAGAATAAGTTTTCAGGTAAATTGACTTTCCCCATTAATTTCTTGTTTTCAATTGAATTAATTTCTACTCTAATTATCAATATTTATTTGCTTCTGCTTACTTTAGACTTAATTTGTTCTTTTATTCTAATTTCCTAAGGTGGAAGTTTATATTAGTGATTTTAGGTCTTTATTTCCCACATATTTATTCAAGGTCATAAGTTTTCCTCTAAGTATATCATCTCCTTCATCTCATAAATTTTACTAGTTTATATTTTCATTTTCATTTTATTTGATTTTTTTTAATTCTCTTAAGCCTCCTTTGACCCATGTGTTATTTATAAGTACTTTTTATCTCCAAGGATTTTAGGGTTTTCTAGCTATATTTCTGTTATTTCTGGTTTAATGACACTGTGGTCTGAGAGCATATTTTGTATGGTTTTTATTATTTTAAACTGGTTAAGGTATATTTTATGAAGTCTATCTTAGTGTTACATGTGAGCTTGAGAACAATAGATAATCTGTTGATTTTGGATGAAATATTCTATAGATATCAATTATATCAAGTTGACTGATGATGGATGGTGTTATTGATCAAACATATTCTTATAAGTTTTCTGCCTTCTGGACATGTCCAGTTCATTTATGATAAAGAGGTATTAAACTCCAGGTAAAATAGTGGATTCATCTATTTCTCCTAGGCGTTCTGTATCAGTTTTTGTATCATATATTTTGATGCTCTTTTACTGGGCTCACACATATGAAGATTTATGATATCATCTTGGATGATATTATCATTATGTAATGTTTATGTTTATCCCTGATAATTTTCCCTCTTCTGAAGTCTTTTGTCTTAAAATTAATAAAGCTGCTATGTTTTTTTAATATGTTAGCATATCTTCCTCTATCCCACTATAATCTATTTCAGTGCTTTTTAGATATAATTTGAAACTTTAAAAATAATTATTTTCTTGCTTAGTAGACCTTTGCCTATTTGAACATATAGTCAATGTTTATTATTGACAGATTCCACCTTTGCCAATTTGTGTATTAACTAAAATTCATTCATAACACCCAAATCAGCATTTGCATTGATTTCATGGTCATTAACAGACATATGCGGAGAGGTGTAAACTTTGAGTCACCACAGTGCATATTCCAGCTGAGAGTAGACAAGATGATGCTCTGTCTTCTTGTTTCAGTTCTCAAACTATTAACTTATCCTTTTTGTGGTCAATTTCATGCTACATATTTTTTTTTGTATCTCTATGCTTTCTGTTGGTGATTATGTTCTTTAAAATGATTCCCAAATGTTGTGCTGAAGTGCTATCAAGTGTTCCCAAGAACAAGAAGAAATATTATTGAGAAGATATGTGCATCAGCTAAGCTTCATTCAGAAATGAGTTCTAATGCTATTGACCATGAAATTAATGTTAATAAATCACTAACATAGTACATCCAGGAAAAACGATAGAATTCACTGATCTATGGATGAAGCTGTCCAGAAAAACAGTAAAGTAACATCTGTTCTATGTTATAAAGATATGGAAAAGCAGCTAAATTTGTGAGTTCATGAGATAATAATTGATAATATAAAAAGTGTAGTTATCAGCTTTCTTTTGAAAGTAGTGATAGATGACTTGCATGTTCAAAAGGTGATACAGCATAAAAACTGAAACTTTCAGTTGAACAAGTTCTGTAGATAAGTAGGACAGAGAAGAATACATTCCTAAGATATTCTTTAAAAACATATCCTAAACTTTATACAGGAAAAGCATATGCAAAAAAGAAGGAATTCAATGCTGATGAGACAGGCTTGTTTTTATAAGGGCATTGGCAAACAAACATACATGTTGTAAATGGAGTTTCTGTTGACAAAAATATTGTGACCAGAGGTTGTAGAAAGCTAACTGTGTATTTCCACACAGAACAATAACTCACTATCTATTAATTCGGTGTACAGAACAACTTTGTAGAAAACTACCATGAATAATAAGAATCAACTGTATATCACAGAAACCTATAATATTGCTATGGTTTGTTATACAAGGTTTTTGGTTTAAACCAAGATTTTCTGTTTTCCTGTTAAACCAAGAAATAAAAATTACTGAGAAATTCTTGTCAGAATACAATAGGATAGGAAAGAAAAACTTAAAATGATTATAAAGAAATTAAAATTCTTACTATGTGCAATGTATATTATTTATATCTCAAAATCTAAACAAATAAATTAAAAATGTGTTAAAATTATAAGAGTTCAATAATTTCTCTGAATACAAGGTAATTTTATGCTTATAAATTCAGTATCATTCAAGTTAGCAATTACGTTTTAAGAAACAAAATAAAGCAAAGTAACTTTAAATGTCAACATAAATGCAAATATAAGTATTTTTTAACAAAATTAAGTCTCTTGCCATTTACTCCACAAACCTTTACTAAGTCTTTTTTTTTTTTTTTTTTTTTTTTTTTTTTTTTTTTTTTTTTTTTTTTTTTAATATTTTATTTATTTCACAGAGAGAAACATAGCCAGAGAGGGAACACAAGCAGGGGGAGCGAGAGAGGGAGAAGCAGGCTTCCTGCCGAGCAGGGAGCCCGATGTGGGACTCGATCCCGGCTCTCCGGGATCATGACCTGAGCCGAAGGCAGTCGCCCAACCAACTGAGCCACCCAGGCGCCCCGACTACTAAGTCTTTTAGAAAAGAAAACCACTGAAGTAATTTAGCAGATATAGTGACAAAAAGACAACTCTTTAAAATTCATCCCTAAATTTAGTTATTTTAATTAAAAACTTTTAATAAAGTTTTGAGATCCATAGCAAATTAATCTGAAATATCCTAGTAGAAAAAATGAACAAGAATTGCTACGAATGCTTTGAAAAATGGAGAGTCAGCCAGAGAGGTAAATTGTAGATAATCTCAACAGAACAACACAAAAAACAGAAGACTATAATAATTATATAAATGTAAAGACAGTAAAAATGATAATGGATATAACTGAAAATATTCTATTTATTATTAAACATTTGTACCCTTTGGAATTCCCATCATGCAGATAAGAGACTCCTATAGAACTACTTAGTGTCCTTTGAGTCCAGGCATCAATCAGCCAGCCCTAATGCAATATGTTCCTCTATGCCTCTCACAAACTGTAAGTGTCAGTGTGTGGAGCTAATTCTATGCCTCCCTTCTTCCATTTTACACCTTCAGATCATTCCTCTCACCTGGGTAAAACATCCTGCTCTCCTTTTGTTTCACAAGGCATAGTTGTGCACATCAATCCTGGTAACTAGCCCTCATTACTGGATAATCCTGACTCAGCTTTAATGTCCAAAAAGATGATCTGATTAACATCTTAGCCATTCACTTCCTTTTTCTCCTCTTCTTCATTACATATCTACTTTTATCAAAGAAAAATTGTACGACACAGAATTAAACAGGCAAGAAAGACTTTATTCAAGACTATTGCAACAGAAATCAAGACTTTTCAGTAAATGAAAGAATTCAATTCCTCTGAAGCAAATAGCAAGAGTGTGTTTTTTTTTGTTTTTTTGTTTTTTTTTTTTTATTCTTACTTAAAATTTTTTTTCCAGTGTTCCAGGATTCATTCCCCATTCCCCACACCCAGTGCTCCATGCAATAGGTGCCCCCAGTACCCACCACCAGGCTCTCCCATTCCCCACCCCCTCCCTCCAAGTCCCTCAGTTTGTTTCTGTGTCCAAAGTCTCTGTTGTTTCATTTCTTTCCCTGGCTTACCTACTTCCCATTTACTTTCCTTCTCCCACTGTCCTCCAGGTTACCCCTCATGCACCGCAAGTAAGTGAAACCATGTGATACTTGACTTTCTCTACTTGGCTTATTTCACTCAGCATAATCTCTTCCAGTCCAGTCCATATTGCTACAAAAGTTGGATATTCATCCTTTCTGATGGAGGCATAGTATTCCATTGTGTATATGTACCACATCTTCTTTATCCATTCATCTGTTGATGG
>PITA01032991.1:0-13287 GCA_004023965.1 Spilogale gracilis
TTCTTTCTTCCTTTCTTCCTTTCTTTCCTTTCTTTCCTTTCTTTCCTTTCTTTCAAGATTTTATTTATTTGACAGAGAGAAACACAGCCAGAGAGGGGACACAAGCAGGGGGAGTGAGAGAGGGAGAAGCAGGCCTCCCGCCAAGGAGGGAGCCCAATGTGGGCCTAGATCTGGGTCTCCAGGATCATGACCTGCTCCGAAGGCAGTCGCCCAACCAACTGAGCTACCCAGGCGCCCCCCCCCTTTTTTAAAAAAAAAAAAAGATTTTATGTTTTACCAGCTTTCATTGAATCTTCAGTTCCGTTGAGAAATATCTGTTCATTGTTTGCTAAGGACGTTGAGCAGACCTATGTTCTATGCATCTGTTTTAGTTCACAACATTTGCCTAGGAATGCACATATTTTTTTGGGACTATCTCCAGGACTCTTAATGACACTAACTTCCCTCAGTGAGACTCTCTTTTCATGTCTTCTTTGATAGTAGATCTGAACATGGAAACAGTTTTTTTAAGTGCTAAAACATCGAGGTAGTTTTACTATTCAGTCTTCAGAGGCACCAAGAAATACAGTGTATTCTGGCATCCGCCTCTTCCTTCTCAACAACTTTATTGAGATGTAATTTACATACCATAAGTCACACATTTAAAGTGTACAATTCAGTGTTTTTTAGTGTATTTACAAAGTTTTGCAATCATCACCCCAAACAGAAATCTTAGCCTTCACCCCCCATCCCCCCATTTCCTACACTTAGCTCTAGGCAGTTACTATTTACTCTCCAGATGTACCTATTCCAGACACTTCCTATAAACAGACTCTTAAAAAATATGTGGTCTTTGTAACTGTTTTCTTTCGATTACCATAATGTTTCTGAAGTTCATCCATATTGTAATTTGCATCCTTCCTTTTTATTGCGATGTAATACTCCATCATTATAGATATACCACATTTTATCCAGTCATCAATTGGTGGAGATGTGGCTTATTACATTTTTTCCCCATCATCACAGATAATGCTGCTCTGAAATTCATGTACAAATTTTTGCATGAACACACGTTTTCATTTTTCTTGTATATATACCTAGGACTTGAATTACTTGATCATATGGTAGCTTCGTATTGACCATTTGGAGAAACTGCTAAACTATTTTGCATTTTATATTCCAACCAACAATATGTAAAGGTTACAATGTCTCCACATTCTCACTAACATTTGTTGTCTTTTTTTTTTTTTAATTTATAGCCATCTAGTGGTTGTGAAGTGGTGTTTCTGTGGTTTTAATTTGCATTTTCCCAGATATTCCCATCAAGTATCTTTCCCGTGCTTATTAGCCATTCACATCTTCTTTGGTGGAATACCTACTTAAGTCTTTTGCTCATTTTAAAAATTAAATTGTTTGCCTTTGTTATTGCATTCTAAGTGTTCTTTATGTATTCTGTGTGTGTTATTTGCACATATATTCTCCTATTCTGTGACTTGTCTCTCCAAGTTCTTGATGGTGTAACTTAAAAGCAATTCCTGTTTCTTTAAATTAAAAAAAAAAACAATTTAAGGTAGAAGGAAATAAAACTATTGAAAACTTTAAGCTTTGACTAATGACTGCTAAATGATGCAGTAGATTTATTTCTTAGAGAAAATAATTGGTTCATTCTGTAAAGTGAGATGACTTTTAGATGTATAAAATTGGAAGTCCCTTTCTATACTTAATGGTTTCCTGCTTTGCTGATAATTACTTTCAGTTGTAATTTCAGTAATCTGAAGTTCTAAATAGATTTTTTTCAGTTAAAACATTCAATAAATCTTTATTATTAGTCCTTCTGAAGTAAAACTATGAGAAGGTACAGACATAAATTTTTTTTTTAAGATTTTTTATTTATTTGACAGAGAGCAACACAGCCAGAGAGGGAACACAAGCAGGGGGAGTGAGAGAGGGAGAAGCAGGCTTTCCGCCAAGCAGGGAGCCCGATGTGGGACTTGATCCTGGGTCTCCGGGATCAGGACCTGAGTGGAAGGCAGTGGCTTAACCAGCTGAGCCATCCAGGTGCCCCTGGATGTAAATTTTTCATTGAAGGAAGGAGGGGAAAATGTGGAGTATGCAACTTTCTGTATATAAAGAAGAAAAAAATAGGTCAACATGGCATAACAGACATTGACCATTATTCTCTTTCAGATGTTAGAAGTATGATCTAATGTAGCCTCGGGTTAATTTTGCTTACTAGAATGTATAAATTAGGATTACATCAGCCATGAGGTCATACTGTAACTTAAGTCCATCTCAGGAAGACTTTTAGAACTTCTCCCAAATTAATTTGTTCTCCCTTTCCTTGGCAAAGCCCTTTATAAATTCTCTATATTCTCTCTTAATGTGATTGAAACTCCACTCTGCTTTTGGTGAAGGTAGGAGAAAAGGATATTGATGTGGAGTACCATATATTTGATGGTTGGGTCTAATGACTGCATCTAGTCCAAGTTCCTGTTTCCCGTTTTGTTCATGCATCCAGCATCCAGGCAGTGGGAGAATGCGACATTGCTGAGAGCAAGGCCTAAGAGCAGGGTAGTCCTGCCCCTCAGATACTCTGAGTTTTCTAAATGTTTTTCAATATATCAGTTATTTTGCTGTGTCAGTTTTACTGCCCATTACTGAGACCCATATTATTACAACAGTTGTATGAAAAGTGCATTAAAATGAGGGTGTATTTTTTAATATCAACCATCCAATGGATTTTTGAAAGCCATTCTAAATATTCTAAATATATGTTTCTTCCTGGAGTTTAACAACAGTATTAAAAACCAAAGTGTTCGTTGAAGAAGGCTGAAAACGACTGGGTTTCACAGCATCAGTTTTTAGGAGCTACTTTCATTCTGTGTTTTAAAATGTAAATGAATTTCTTTGAGTAAATTTATTGCTACAGGTAAGCCTGGATCTTGTATATTACATATTTCCTCAGTTACCTTTGAAGAGTAAACAGGAAACAGACTGGCGGAAATAGGAGACAAGATTTACATGTAATGAGATTCTTTTCCTAGAGAGAGAATGCTAACATTTTACCTTTTAGACATAAATAGTTAATGAGGTATTTCCAGGATTTGTTACATTTTCTTAGTTATTTTCTTCAATATTGAACATATAAGCAATCTTCTCCAGTTAGCTGTTTTCCTGCGAATAATTTTTAAAATGAATTGTAAAGGCAAAGTGTAACTATATGTGTGTATCATATTTATATCTATATCTATATCTATTTATATCTGTTTTTTAAAGATTTGTTTCCTTTTGAGAGAGAGAGAGAACAGGTGAGAGGGGCAGAGGAGAGAGAGAGAGAATCTCAAGCAGACTGCACTGAGCATGGAGCCCAATGCAGGGCTCAATCTCAGGACCTTTGAGTTCATGACCTGAGCAGAAATGAAGAGTTGCTCACTCAGCCAACCTGTGCCACCCAGGCCCCCCAATGTAACACTATTTAAATAGTTACGCACACGAATATTGCTAGTAAAATATCAGTGCTGCTGAAATTGAACTATTGACTGCTTAACATTGTAAGGAATTTGTGATCTGAAAATATTCGTTCTTTAGTTGGTGTGTGAAGCATTCAACATGGCAAAAGACAGTTTAAAGGGTTTAACATTCGAAAAGACACCATTAAAGTTGAATGTAAAAGTTGCTTGAATCTTTACAACTGCTGTCAGCGTTGTATTTAACCAAGCCACCCTTCCTTTAGCAATTGGAATATTTGATTGCATGCGTTTTGTTTTATGCTGCTGGAAGAGGTGTAAACTGAGAAGATCATTTGGTAAATGCAAGGGCTATTTTTGGGCTCAGGGTTTGTTGGAGTGTGTATTCTTAGCAATGTGCTTTCAGAAAAAACTCAAAGCCCAGTCTTTGGGCTGGCTTTACTTTTGCTCATATTTTTATGATTCTCCATAGAATTTGATATTAAACCCTTCATATATCTCTGGTTTGTAGCCCATAGGAAGAGTATAATTACTTCCATTGATTTTAGAGGATGCTGGAGGAGTGACAAGATGCTGACTTAAGAGTTGTTGGCTTCAAATCCTGGCCTAGATAGGTTTCTGTTTTGACAGTGGTTTGGTGATTATGTGTAGTTATACTTTGTGAGTGTGACAGTTTACATCTCTGGCATGTGCGAACGTCTAATTGTGCATGTGTGTGTCAGAGAGAGAAAGCTAGTGAGCACTATGTGGGAGAGGGAGCATAGTGTGTGAGGAAATACATTTGTTTTTTTCTAGTCTTTCTACTTCTCAGAAAAGGGAACAATTTACAGAGTGTGTCCCACGTGGTTCTCAGGGGCCTTGCCCTCCCATGGAGGGTGATATAATTGGGCTGAGTGCCCAGAGAGGGCACCGTTCTGGGTGGTGTGGGAGCAGAAAGGAGACTGACACGGGACAGAGGAGGCGGTTTCAGGCCAGTGCTGAAAGGAGGATGTCAGGAAAGATACGATGTGAAAAATGAGTAATAGCCAAGGAAGAAGACAGTTGTTAGTTCTAAGGAAGGCAAGCAGCAAGTTGAAAGGGAAAAGAGTAGGAGAGAATTAGTAGGGGTAGGAAATAACCTGGAAAAACTGTGTTCTCCCTTTTCCACATTCTCAAATTTCCACATTCTCAAATAAACACATTGCATCCAGCTCAGATAGCAGTTTGAAAATGTTTTGTTTCAATGGTTTGTTTTATGTTAAAAGCAGCCTGCACTTGGAAAAGTTAAGTGATACAAGTATTGCCACAGTTTGTTTGATTTTCATCCTTTGCTTGCCATAACTATTAATGCTTTAATAGCAGACCCTGCAACAAAAAAGATCTGAATACAAAAGAAATTCTCATCTTTATTCTGACAATCTCAAATTTATCTCAAAGAATTTAAGTCATGAAAATCAGTAATAGAATATATCTTAATAATAATAACAGTATCAACAAAAATAACTTATATTCATTGACCTCTGTGCCCATGGATGGATGAAGCATTTTGCATGCATTATCTCATTTAATGCTTGTACCGACCTGATGAGGTGGACATTAATGCCATTTATATGATATTTGGGAGTTTTCAATTTATGCATATAAGTTGCAAGGAAGGTTGGGATATGTGCTTTTTGTTTGGTTTTGGTTTTGGTTTTGCTAGAGGACAGTGCTTCACCAGTAATTAGGGTTTTGTTAGTAAAGTGGAAGGAGGAAAAAGGATATTTGTGGGCAGCCATAGCAGCCTCTCCTGTATTTGTGCACCATTAATAATCTTACCCATTTTATTACATAGAATCTTCTCAAATAGCCCAAGCCTAGGAGAGTCCTCAATCTTTGTTCCTCAACTTGTCCATCTGAAATTTGACAGCAGTTCATTTCAAATGTTTACATAAGGCTCTGTAAGCCACTGATGTGTTTTCACACCCACTTGCCCCCTCTGCAGCCCAGACAGTCACACCTCCTTCCTGGCTTACTGGTTTATTGCAGCAACTTCTAGCTCTATCCCTCTGCCTTCCTTTTAACCCATTCTTCACTGAGGGATCTGTGCTTTCCATACAGTGTGAATGTAAATACAACTTAAAAGCTTTTTCGTGGGTGCTTCTAGGTGCTTCAGTCGGTTCAACATTCGATCGACTCTTGATCTCAGCCCAGGTCTTGAGCTCAAGGTCATGAGTTGAAGCCCCTGCATTGGGCTCTACCCTGGGCGTGGAGTCTACTTTAAAAAAAAAAAAAAGGCTCTTGTGGCTTACTATTTCACTTAGAAAAAAAAAGTCCAGGTGTGCAAAGTCTTCCACAGACTCTCCTCCACTCTGTGCCTCTCTGTTCTGTCCTGCCCTTCTACCATTCACCTTCTCAATGTCTCCAGCTTGACCTTTACTGCTTTGAACACCTCAAAGCCATTCCTGCCTACAGCCTTTATGTGTTCTCACGTGGCTTGAGTGCGCTCAACTTTCAGATCTCATTATGTATATATTCCTGCATCAGAGAGATTTTTTGATTTTCTCATATCTAAACTACTCCCCTGCCCAGCTGTTTGTAGCATTTATCTTAAGTTTTGATCTGCTTCCTCTACAGAACTGTAAGCTTCTTAACAAGGGAGAATCAACACATGTTAGCCATTATCACATTCTTATCATTATTATATTAATGATCCAGGATCAAGAACTGTTAAAGGTCTGAGATTTTATTGTAGCTGTAAGTTAACAGATTATCCCATTACAGTTTCATGGGTACTGGTAGAAGACCCAAGACACATGGGTCAGAGGCAAAGGACAGTTTATTAAAACTCACAGCATTAATAGTAGCCAGACTGGCAGCATTTTGTGCCCACTTCCTGGGCCCAAGTTGCCAAAAATAAACTCAAAGAGACCCAGGAAATACCTGCATATGTGGTGGATTTTAATACAGGAGAGCAGTCTCAAGTTAAGGAATTTGAGTCTTTTGTATCAGTTAGTGATTATGCCTTCTGTTTGCTCCAGAGGAAGACAGTACTGCAGTAGTCCCAGACTGCGAGCAAACCTGCCCTTTCCTACAGGAGGAGATGCTATATTTTCCAAGGGTGTTCACTCAACCAAGATCCTTGAAAAGTTAACCAGAACAAAGGGCAGTCAGTGTCTCACTTGCAAGATGCGCAGAAATGTGAGCAACCCATAGAGAATTGTCTCCAAACAATATCTGCCTTTAAGCATTCATCCTTAATTAACATACTTGGGTTTTGCATAGTTAACTTTATATAAGTGAAATATTAAAGTTTCTGTCCCCCCCCTTTTTTTTTACTAAATAATTTTCTTTGGAGATTTATCCATCTTTTTGCATATAATTAAAGTTCATTCAATTTTGTTACTAGATATTATATGTACTGTATGTATTATTATATATATTATTGGCTATAATATCACATAATTCAACTTATCCATTTTACTGTTTCTGGATAGTTGTGATGATTTTGGTTTCCTAATTATTCCCAGCAATGCTTTTTGAACATTCTTGTACATTCCCATAATGCCTATATTTCTTTTGAGTTTATACCTAAGATAGCACATCTTAAACTTTTTGATCTCAGGACCTCTCTTCATACTTTAAACAATTATTAGGAAACTCAAAGAGCTTTTGTTTATGTGACTTCTGTCTGTTGTTATTTTTACCAGTTCTATTAAAAATAGTACTGGAGGTTCTAGCCCAACTACTTGGGCAAGAAAAAGAAATAAAAAGCATCCACATTAGAAAAGAACAATTGGGGCGCATGGGTGGCTCAGTTGGTTAAGTGACTGCCTTCGGCTCAGGTCATGATCCCTGAGACCTGGGATCGATCCCCATATCAAGCTCCCTGCTTGGCGGGAAGCCTGCTTCTCCCTCTCTCACTCCCCCTGCTTGTGTTCCCTCTCTGGCTGTGTTTCTCTCTGTCAAATAAATAAAATCTTAAAAAAAAAAGAAAAAGAAAAGAACAATTAAAATTTTCTCTATTCACAGATGATATGATCTTATATGTAGAAAACCCTAAAAAGTCTCCCTCAAATCCTGTTAGAACCTATAAATGCAGTCATAAAAGTAGAATATAATGTCACTACACAAAAAAGTTGCATTTTTGTACACTAACAATGAATCATCTGAAAAGGAAACTGGGAAAACAATTTTATTTACAGAATAAGAGACATGTCTACAAAAAGATTGCTACAGCTAATGTCAAAAAGTTTACTACCTTCCAGGATTTTTATGGTTTCAGGTCTGACATTTAGTCTTTAATCCAGGAGTACTTGTGATGATAACTGGGTTATGTATGGAACTGCTGAATTTTTATGTGGTACACTTGAAACTAATACAACACTGTTATGTTAACTAACTGAAATTAAAATGAAAACTTAAAAAAAGAACAAGATATTTAAGAATTAGCCCAAAATTGAAAGACTTATATAAATAAAACTACAGAACACTGCTGAAAAAAAAATTAAAAAATGCAAACATAGCCCATGTTCATAGATTGGAAGACTTAATATTAATAAGATGTCAATACTAACCAGAGTGATCTATAGATTCAGTGCAGTCCCTATCAAAATTCCAGTGATGTGTTTTAGAATTTTTAGAATAGAAAAATACATCCTAAAATTCATATGAATGCTCAAGGAATGATGAATAGACGATCAGTCTTAAAGCAGAAGAATAAAGCTGGAAGATCCACACTTCCTGATTTCCAGACTTACTGCAGAGCTACAGTAATAAAAACAGTGTGGAAGTGGCATGAAGACAGACATAGACGAATGGAATAGAATAGAAAGCCCAGAAATAAACTCTCACATATATGGTCAAGTGACTTCTGGGGAAAGAACAGTTTTTTCATCACATGGTGCTGGAAAATTTGGATACCCACATACAAATGAATGAAATCGGACCCTTACCTACCACTGTATACCAAAGTTAACTCAAAGTGTATCAAACATAAATATAAGACCTAAAACTATCAACCTCTTAGAAGAAAAGAGAACAACAGTTTCATAATGTTGGATTTGGCAGTGGTGTCTTGTATATGATGCCAAATTCACATGCAAGAAAAGAAAAATAGACAAAATGACCTCATAAATATTTTAAAAATTGTGCATCAAAAAATACTATAAACAGACTAAAAAGGCAAACCACAGAATGAGAGAAAATGTTTCCAAATCATATATCTGATTCAGAATATATAGAGAACTCCTGAAACTCACCAATAACAAAATCTGGTTAAAAAACAGGCAAAGGATTTGGATACACATATATAAAAAGGATTTGGGTACACTTATATAAAAATATAAAAATGGCCAATAAGAACATGAAAAGATGCTCAATAGCAAAATCATTAGCGAAGTGCAAATCAAAACTAAAGTGAGCTACTACCTTAAAATGACCACTATCAAAAATCCAAAAAATAACAGGATTTGATGAGGATGTGGAATAATTCAAATCTTTATGCACTGTTGGTGAGAATGTATAATGGTAGAGTTGCTGTGGAAAACAATATGGTGGTTCCTCAGAAAATTAAAAATTGAATTACCATATGATCCATCAGTTCCACTTTTAGGTATATGCTCAAAATGATTGAAAGGAGGATCTCAAAGGAATATTTTTACAGCCGTGTTGATAGCAGCATTATTCATAATAGCTAAAATGTGGAAAAGATCCAAGTGTTCATTAACAGATGAATGGATAAATAAAATGTGGTATACATGTATAGTAGAATATTATGCAGCCTTAAAAAGGAAGGACATATGCTCCAGCATTGATGAACATTGAGAACATTATGCTAGGTGAAATAAACCACTCACACAATGACAAATTCTGTATGATTCCCCTTTTATGAGGTACATAGATTAGTCAAAACCAGAGAGACAAAAAAATAGAAGGGTGGTTGCCAGGGGCTGGAGGAGAGGAGAATGAGGAGTTATTGTTAATGGTTTTGTTAATCAGTTTTACAAAATATAAGAGTTCTGGAGATAGGTGGTGGTGATAGTTGCTCAACATTATGAATATATTTAATACCTTTGAACAGTACACTTAAAAATGGTTGGGTAGTAAAGTTTGTTATGTATATTTTACAAAATAAAAATGGAGAAAAAACAGCCAAAAAAAAGAAAAAAGAAACAGAAAAAGGTATACTAATGTTAGATTGATATTTTCTGTATTTTTAGGATATATATGTACACTTCCTAAGATTGCAGTTACTGTGGATGGCCCTTTATCCATTCACACTGTGATTTTCTCCAAAAAAATGTTTTTATATAGGGTGGTTTTGACTTGAAAAATATTTCTCAGTGTTTCTCCAGTGTGGAATCACTAGAGAATAAAAATCTTCTACGTTTAATTTTTTTTTTAGCATCAGAGACTTATTTGCAGATGTATTTCAGTCTAAATGACTCAACACGTAACTATCACAAAGATATACATGTGTATGAGGAAAGTCATTTGACTTGTTTAGAACTGGTGGTGTCCTTCAGTGCTTTCCTTGTAAACAGTTTGGTTCGATTCCAGGAAAACACACTGACAGATTATTAAATCTGAAAAAAAAATATTAAATCTCACACAGTGAACTAAAAGGTAATGATGGACATCCCTATTGGATGGTTGTCTCTTTGCAATTTTGTGGCTGCAGATAAATAACTGCATTTATTGGAGTTAATTTTATTTCTCCTTGGGTAAGATTATATCCTACACATCAGTGTTTGCTTTTCTCCTGGGTAATAAACAGTTTTTGGTGCTGACTTCTACTGACAGCTGTTTTAAACAACTCAGCTCCAGGAAGGTCTTGGATGTTTCCTTCCAGTATTTTTTTCTCTGAACTTTTTTGTTTAATTTTGGAATTTCTGTTTTCTCCTCATGCAAACTTTTAATCTATTCTGATCAGTTTGTCATTCTAACATGTTTTTTCCTTTCTTATTTTTAGACGGACTATCCAGTAGAGAAGCAGACTATGTTATCGGAATAAATGAGGTAAGTTAAATGTATATGTATTTGCTTCTAAATCAGAACAGAAAATCGAGACAAGGTTAGAAATGTACTTTGTCTGAATACTTGGGTCTTTGTACTTCATTATTTACTCATACTATATTCTTTTTATTTTGTCCTCTAGTCTATTCATTTTTTGGTAAGGAAAGCAAATTACATATTTCTTGCAGATTTAACAATTGATCCTTCTAGATGCGATAAGGGAGCAAATATAAGTTTGGATTTGTTTTGGGGCTCCCTGTGAAACAATTCTCACTCCAGAAAACACAACCCACCAGACAGATGGACTGGATAAGCTGGTTGACTTAAGATTCACAGAAGTTTTGGGATTCCTTTAAAACCTGTGACCAAAATGTTGAGAGAAATAGAATATGACAACCAAGGGGACTGTGGACTATGAAAATCATTTAGTTCTGTGATTTTTACAATGCAGTTTGTAGACCACCTGAATAACAATTATATTAAAAATTTCTTAAAAAGTCAGACTCCTGGTCCAATCTTAGACTGCTAATCATATTGTTGGGGAATAACGTTATAGAGTCGTGATTTAAAAATAACCCCCCAAGTGATCTTTATTGCTACTGAAGTTTGCAAAACACTGTCATAAAGCAGAGTCTCCACAACTTAAAGTGATGTAATATGACACAGGGAACAACATATTTATTAAATGAGTAAGTTAATCAAGGTAACTATGTAAAAAATGATATGAAAAATTTGTATACCTCTGGAGTGGACTGAAGAAACAGTTTTATGAGATTTACAGATCCATTTTACATGGTAATTGTCATTTTCATGTTGTTCATATTGACATAACAGTAATATACTTCTCACAGATCGCTACATGCATTGCTCAAGTTAACTTCAATACAGTTCATTTCTTTGCTCCTGTGTGTATCTTTCATACACACACACACACTCTAGACTTCTATAATAGAAAAACAATTTCATCAAGTCATATTTATTCTGTTCCTTATCACTTTGCATTTTTAAAAATCAATGGATATTGCTTCCTTGCTTTCAACCTTGGATAGGTCTTCATTTGAAACAATTTTGCTTAGATTATGAAAGCTTTACATTTGATATACCTTTCTTCATATAAAGTACTTTGGAATAAAGACAGCATCTCTGAAACATAGTTAAAGAATGCTGAATAAGGTTTGGAATTATTAAATGGGTATATTACTGAATTAATCAGTTTAAAAGTGACTGTAGCTTTTACTTCCAGAAAGAAGGAGTAGAAGAAATTTTCCCTGTTTCTTCTAAGTACTACTAAAAACCCTGGGCATTATATATAAAACAAGAAGACTCTGAAAGTCAGAGTCAAGAAGAAAACTGTCTAGTGACCTCAGGACCCAAGGAACAACACTGAGGGTCCCTAGGTTTTCTGTTTGCTTTTTCTAGTAGACTGGGTGCAGCAGAGGCCAGCAAGTGCAGAAGTGCTAATTGGCCCAGACAAAGCACCAAGAAAAGCCTATTTTTCTTTCCGTGATGGACCATGTATGGACCATGATGGATCAATCACTTTTTGTGGTTCTAGTAATACAGAATACTTTTAATCAATGACTATTTTTGTAGCCAAACACCACAGGTAAAAAAAAAAAAAAAAAAGGTCCAAACATCATCCCCTCCAAAAGAGCTCAAGTAAGGAGACTAAGCTTAGCTCCTGGTGATAATGGGATGCCCCAAATCCTCCTAGAGTTTGTGTCAAAGAATTCTGAGTGGGGAGCCAGGACTTTCATTCCCACTGGATACTAACATGTCCGTCTCTTACAATCCCCTGCATGATGTCAGTGGGGACCATGTAAGCAACCTAGCCTTCCACTTTTCATCACTTGTAATAAGCTGCCCAACCCTTTTCTTCTGGGTTGTTATTAGGGGTTGCCCAATGGAGAGCCAGTAGTTTCACCACTGTCTAGGAGAAAAGCCACCTCATACCTCTCCCTGACAGTGAAGGCCATGTGGGGGATAGGAGGAGGCATCCTTCCCCTTTTTAGTCAGCTTGGGATCAGTGAAGGTCTAATGGTAATTTTGAACTCCCAACAGCAGCCAGCCTTAATGAGAAACACTTCCACCACCTTACCACCCCCTCGTGTCCACAGAGGCTGAGTGGGGAACCTTGACTTCTACCTGCATCAGATAATGAGACATCACTGCACTTAACCCACCAGAGTAATATCAGAAGAGAGTTAATAAAACATAAGGTTCAAATAAAATCTAGACTCATAACATAATACTCTAAAGTCCAGATTTCTAGAGAAAAATCACATGTAATACAAAGAACTAGAAGGATAGCAACTTGAATAAGAAAAGACAGGTACCAAAGCTGAGGTAACACAGACGTTAGAATTATTTAGATAAGAATTGTAAAGCAACTATCATAGTAATGTTTCAATGAGTATTTGTGAACATTCTTTGAACAAATAGAAAATAGAAAGTCTCAGCAAAAAAAAAATAGAAGTTTTAATGAAGAACATAATGGAAAGCTTAAAACTGAAAAATAGAATAACTGAAATTAAAAAAAAAACAAAAAACAAACAAACAAAAAAAACCAACTTGGGCACCTGGGTGGCTCAGTGGGTTAAGCCTCTGCCTTCAGCTCAGGTCAAGGGATCCTGCTTACTTCTCTCTCTCTCTGCCTGCCTCTCTGTCTACTTATGATCTCTCTTTCTGTCAAATAAATAAGTAATATCTTTAAAAAAACCCAAAAACTCAACAGCAAAGTGGAAGGGATAAAAGAAAGCACTGAACTTGGAGATAGAATAGAAATTTTTATTTGTCAAAAGACCTAAACCTACAGATTCAAGAAGCTGAGGGAACCACTGAAATAAATAAATCCATACAAATTCAC
>PITA01032992.1:0-13285 GCA_004023965.1 Spilogale gracilis
AACCTGCATCCTCTTCTCCTGAGACTCCCAGACTCTCAGACTCTCAGAAATCTTAGTTAGACATGCTGTGCCCCCCACCCAAATAGCTAAAAGTTTTCAAAGACCCCAGGAGGCATTTTATGAGATGGTGCCATCCCCACATCTATGAAGCCTGAGAGAAGAAAAGACCTTTTGTGGGAGGCTCAGGATAACTGGGCTCCCTCAGGCCAGCGGTAAAACTCACCCCGGCACCCCCCACCCATCCCCACCTCTCCTTCCTGGCCCGGCAGACCCTGCTCCCGGCCACCGCGGTCCACATCCTGCCTCACTGACTGTGTGTGCTCACAGCGGCAAGGGGTGGACGTGATATTTCAAACATCAGATCAGTGCGTTTATATATTGGGTGCCCGGAAATTTTTCCAAATAAACACAGCTTGATTCAACTTGGGTGGGCGGACTTATCAACAGACTAATTCTATAAACAAATGAAGGAATAGCCCCGAAACCGATTGGCTGGTATCAAAAAGACACGTGGAGGGAAAAGCTTGGAGTTTTTCAGCAATGAAATTTTAATTAATGTGGGTGGGCTGAGCACACAACGACTGTTTATCATAGACAATTTATTTTCCAGCGCTAAGTCAACATATAATAGCAAACTTACAACAATTATTTAACATTTTTAAAGCCATGAAGGGACAGAGCACGGAGCGGCCGGGAAAGGCGGCGGAGCCGGAGGCAGACGCACCTCGGGCTCCCCGGGAGGGCCCTCGCGGTGCAGGGCACAGTCCCTAACCGGCTGGGTCGCCTGCGTCGCGGGGAGCGCAGCGCCGGCTCCCGCTCGCCATGAGCCACATCTTCGGTCCCCGGCTGCCTGCTCTGGCCGCCTCCCCCATGCTCTATCTGTACGGCCCCGAGAGACCCGGGCTGCCTCTGGCCTTCGCCCCCGCGGCCGCTCTGGCCGCGTCGGGCCGGGCGGAGCCCCCGCAGAAGCCGCCCTACAGCTACATCGCGCTCATAGCCATGGCGATCCAGGACGCGCCCGAGCAGAGGGTCACCCTGAACGGCATCTACCAGTTCATCATGGACCGCTTCCCCTTCTACCACGACAACCGGCAGGGCTGGCAGAACAGCATCCGCCACAACCTCTCGCTCAACGACTGCTTCGTCAAGGTGCCCCGCGAGAAGGGGCGGCCGGGCAAGGGCAGCTACTGGACGCTGGACCCTCGCTGCCTGGATATGTTCGAGAACGGCAACTACCGGCGCCGGAAGAGGAAGCCCAAGCCAGGCCCAGGGGCGCCGGAGGCCAAGCGGGCCCGCGCCGAGACGCAGGAGCGCGGCTCGGAGGCGCAGCCCCGGGCAGAAAGCGGGGCAGGGCGCCGCGACCCCGCGACCCCCCGCCAGGAGGGAGCGCCTGGGGGCCCCTCGCCCCTTCGGGAAGGCTCCTCTCCGCCCGCACCTCTCCACTGGCCTGGGCCTGCGTCCCCGGAGGAGGACGCGGGCGACGCTGTCCAGGGTGCAGCGGCCTTGGCCATAGGCCAGCCAGCGCGCACGGCGGAGGGCCTGGGGTCCCCTTCACGCCCTGCTTCCCACGGCTCTCCGAAGAGCTCCGACAAGTCCAAGAGCTTCAGTATAGACAGCATCCTGGCCAGACGGCAGGGTCAGAAGCCCACTGGAGGGGGTGAGCTCTTGGGGGGCGCCAAGCAGGGGCCCAGCAGCTGTCTGGGTGCCTCACCTCTGGCCACCTCCTCAAGCCTCCGTCCGCCTTTCAACGCTTCCCTGATGCTCGACCCGCACGTCCAGGGCGGCTTTTACCAGCTCGGGATCCCTTTCCTCTCCTATTTCCCTCTGCAGCTTCCGGACACGGTGCTTCACTTCCAGTAAAGCAAAGAGTGGCTCGGGTCCTTTCCCTACCCTGGGCTGAGCTTGTGAGCGACCAGGGGTCCCATTGCTGGGGGAAGGAGCCGGTTTTGTTTGTTTGTTTTATTTTTGTTTTTGTTTTGTTTTGTTTTAATGATCTTTTCTTTTGCAAGTTGTGGATCCTGGAAAATGTTACCAACTTTTATGCAAAGGTGGGCACAGCTGCCTTCCTCCTCTGAGGGGAGGCACCGGACTTTCCCAGGACCTGGAATACCTTTGGAGATTTAAAAGACCCTGTGTGGCTAGGACTTGGGTGTCTCAGACCCCCTATCGCCAGAGCAGGAAAATTCCCTGGCCTTAGGTCAGTCTAAGGCGGTGGTCTTCTGCGAGGAAAGGAGGGTCGAAGGCCTGAAGGAGGGAGCAGGATCCGAGGCCGTGGGCGAGGTGACCCATCCAAACAGCAGCGGTCTGACTGTGGCCAGCTCTGTTGTCGCTGTCGCAGTGACTCAGGCCTGTGACTCAGGCCTGGGCTCTGAGTCCCGCCGTGGCTGGTGTTCACAATTTGTTCCTGAAGTCTCGCTGTGAGGACCCCGTGTTTCAGGTTCTTTGGGAGATCTAAGCTTGGTGAGGATTTACAACCAATGTCCAGGTGCACCCTAAGAAACCACACTTTTATTTTAAATAGAGAATTTCTCTTTTTTCTTTCTAGATGGTAAAAAGAATATGCTGTAATCTTTGGCTAGACGCTCGACTCTTATTACTACAACAATTGCCCTGTGAAAATATCTCTATTAACAACCTCGGTTAAGAAAGTGCACTCTCTATACCAGCATTCTGTTGCATTATGATAGCCTGCTCGTCAGCACCGTACGCTCCTACGCATGCTGTCCACGTTAGCAGGAGTCCTGTCTTGTTGCTTTTGTTTAAGGGATCCAAAGCTAGCAGAGGACCCCAGAAGTGTGTGAGGGGGAGGGAAGAGGTCTTAGACCTGGAAGATTTTCCATTTCCATGTTTTGTTTTGTTTTGTTTTGTTTTAAGATCTGGGTTTGATTTTTGCTACAATTTCCAGAATTGTGTAGGAAAGGACAAACTTTAATCCAAAAAATTGGATCAAACAAACACAAAAGCACATGTTGGGAGAGATGGGTCATGCTGGGCAGAGAAAAGGAATCTTCTGAAGCTGCCAGAGGGTGTCTTTCTGGATCCCAAAGAACAGGAGGCTGGACCCCAAAGAATCAGAGGATTCCTGTAGACATTTGCAGCCGTGACATCCCAGCCAGCAGCCAGCGCCTCCCTCCAAACCCCCTCCCTGGGGCGGGCCTAGAGCCCAAAGTGAAATAAACACCCTACTGAGGTGACTGGAAATCTGCGGGGCGGGGAGGGGAGGGCAGAACGGCTGTGGGGGATGTGAGGGGTGTCCTGCAACAAAGATCTGGTTAAGAAGATGGAGATTTTACAGCCCAGTTCAGCTCGTAACCTTTGGGAAGCACATCTAACCTCTTGGTTAGATCTCTTTTTGGGTTGCCTTCAGTGGGAAACTGAATTTCCTGAACCTCCAGGTTACTTTAATTTTATCTGATGTGCGAAAGGCCCAGGAAGTCATGAGTTCTAGAGGTGGTCTTCAAAATAACTTTTAAAACATAATTTCCAGGACTTCTCTAAAGATGAACACCAACTTTCCAGCAAGAGAGCCTACAGGTTAATATACTTGAAATGACATTTCAGACAAGCATAATAATAATTAGGAAGCACAGCATCGACTTTCTGAGAATTTCTTCTTAAAGCCCGGTGCTGCTGACCCATTCGTTTCCTTGAGCATATTCTGCGCAGGGTGGTGGGAAGGTTTTGGTGAGCTGCACAGTGTCCTGGATGTTAAGAACTTTGATGGGATCCCACTGTTGAGACCCAGGCTCACTGTGATTAACCTATAATGCGGTAGAAGGCCTGTCCTGGATATTTTGTTATCCCAAAGTCTCAGCCTCTGTGAATAAAGTTGTTTTTTCATTAACCTCTCAGTGACTGGTTCAGTGGATTACTAGGGGGATAAGCAAACAGTGCCATAGGAGAGAGGAGGCAGGGATTATATGTGAGAGCCCCGTCAGCCTCGCAGGGGCCCTGGCTTCACACACGGACTGGGGAGCGGCAGCAGAGAAGCCGGGGGCCAGTGGGTGTTGCCGGAACACCATGGAAACACCTCGGCGTAGGTTATGCTTTTAAGTTTTTCTTTTTTGCATTTGATTTGCTATATCATGAGTTTCATCAATTTACGATGGCTGTTGCCCAGAGAAGCCAATGATCTAATGCTGCCATTTAGAGTGACAGTTCTGAGAAGTATAATATAAACATTATTTTTATGGCTCAGGAAAAAAAAAGGCAGGAGTATGTATCTGCTGTGTAAGAGTGTTTATGCATACGTAAGGAGGCATTCTGTTACCTAGTCCCTGCGTTCATCCGGTTTAGGAAGGTGGAGGGGAATGGACCACGGTGGGGTCACGGAATATATGGAAATCAGTACAGTCCCGTGAGGATTCCTTCCTACTGAAGAAAAAGAGGACCCGTCGGTCTTAGTGATCCACGTGGCTGTGCCAGGGCTCCGGATTCAATCACGGACTCCAAGTTGTAGGTCAGTAAGACAAAAAATGGTTTCTACTCTTCCTTAAAGCCAGCTCGCCTCTGGGTTTAGGGTAAACCAGAAGCAACCTCATCATTTTACTCTTAGGCCATCTGAAGGTGCCCTTCTAAACAAAGGGAACAGATTTGGTTTTTCTGAAAAAGATCTATAGTTCAAGCTCAGTGTGTACACACACACACACACACACACTGATGAATGCACTGGTCATAATGGGGATAGAGTGGGAGTCCTGTGTGCAGTGGAAAGTACAGAAATGTGTGTGTGTGTGTGCGTGTCTATATACACAGGCATGTATATGGGTCCTTGCACTGGTACATGTGTGTGTGCATGTGTGTGTTTCGTACACGTGGACGTGTGGAAGTTCAACTGTTTTTGCACAGAAGCGGCACAGATGGGCTCAGATCAGATGCTGAATCCTTTCAAATTAACCCAAGCATGGATACTTTCAGAAAGAGTTTTCTTTTTCGATCTAGTTCAAGCCAGGGGAGCCTTGGGTTTTGCCCTATTCTAATGAAACTAACAAAGATTTCATTGAAGAATCTTGGAGGACACACCAACACTGACACCTTTACTTCTGCGACTGGCGCAAGGGTAAGAGAACTCTGCGAAGGCCTTTTGTGTGGGTGCTGGGGTTCGTTGGCCCTTGCAGCAGCTAATGGCCCTGCTGGGTCTCAGACGCCCCCGAAAGTCTTCCAGAACCTGAACAGGATGTGATTCGCCATTTCAGATCTAGTGGCATCTCTCTGTGAAGGAGGCCACGTGTGGGCTCTACCGTTTCAGGAAGAGTGGCCAGCGTGTTCACGTGTGGGCTAAAGCACTGGCCGCCCATGAGGTTCCTGTGGCCGCTGAAAGCCACCATTAACATCGTAGGCACGGGTGATGTTCCCAGGAGTGGGAGGTGCTGGAGAGAGAGCCTCAGCGCTGTGCACTTCCCATTTTTACGGGAGCTGGAAACATCTTGCTTGCAGGAAGCAGTGGTCATTCCATAGAGCAAAAAAATGGACATGATAATAAGCAAAGCTCATCGTTTAAAAATAAAGAGCATGGGCTTGTTGGGAAGGTGCCCCGGCAGTGAGGGGGGAGGGTGGAAGGGAGGCGGTGGGGCAAAGGTTTGGTCTTAACCTTTCTCCATTAGGCAGCAGGGTCAGGGTTCCAGCAGGAAACAGAAACCCAGTTACATGGAGCGATGGAAAAGACCAGGATAGAGGGATGGCTTATGGGGGGGGGGGCAGGGGAAGGGCAGCTCCACGGTGAGCAAGGGTGAGTGTGGCTGCAGCCCCAGACGTGGCACCGGTGGGAGCCGAGGAGAAAGAACCCAGCCTCTGTCCTCTGCTGCCTTCCAGCCTCGTGTGAATGGCTCTGATGGGCTAGAAGTCCAGCCCCCAAGGGAGCCCAGGTAGCGAAGTGCACAGGGGTCAGCCTGCAGGTCAGGAGGGGCTGACCGTGCACGGCAGTGGGGGCAGGACAGAGGGACTGCCCAGCGCAGCGGGGGTGGGACGGTGGCCTTCCTTCAGGGCCGGTCGGCGGCACCTGTCCTGACCACCCTGTTGGTCCAGGAGCCAGGACGCGGATGTCTTGGACAATACTGGCCACTGCTGGCCTTCCAGGAGATGGGACTCTCCCACCTACCAAGCTTCTAAGAGAGGTGATTCTAGAGCCTTTCGGAGACCCTCTTAAGGAGGCAGGGCTTGGGTCTGCACTTAGCTCCTGGGGCCCTGGCCGCCGGAGAGCCTCTGCCTCACAGCTTCGAGCCCGAGTTGCTGGGGGCTGTGAATGATGCTACGCGGGCATCTTTCTGTCCACTGAGCATCTAACACAAAGTCACCTCTCACCACGTGTCCTGAATGTGGCCGGCACAATCTCCTCCTCGCAGGCTCTGTGGACCTCGCGCTGCTGAGGGCGGCCTGCAGCCCACATGCAGAGGCAGTGGGCACATAGGAAGGGTCTGGGCCCCAGGACAGCATCCAGGTCAAGCCCTCTGGGAAGGGCACAGGGGTTCTCTGGGGTCCACGGGACTGCATCACCTTGGACAAGTCTACACTGAAAGCACACCTTTGGTCCTCATAATGTGCCACGTAAAATATTAGAAACACCACGCCTTTCCAGCAGGCCAGCATCACTACCTTCCCAGGTAGCTGGTCACCGTGTACCACTTCATACTCTTCAGGTGTTTCTAGACACACCTACCAATTCCTCTCATTACTGTCTTACTGACGTTACCATTCAGGAGGTTGGGTTGGCGGGGGTGATGGGGAGAGGTGCATTAACCCGGTGAAGAGTGTGTCCTCGGTGACCGCTGGGCAGGAGCTGACACCCAGCCCTGTCCTTTTGTGCTGTGTGACATCAGCAAGGTGACCTAACCCTCCTGTGCCTCGACTTGCCCATCTGTATGAATGGGGATAGCATCAGCAACGGCCTCACAGATCCATTCCCCAGGAGTAAAGTAAAATGATGAGTATAAGTTCATGAAACCATGCTGCCTGCCCCGGTCCCCAGCTCAGAAACGGCAATCACCGTGACGCTTCCTGCAGGCAGAATGTGCTCAGCCAACGGGAGGTCTGTATACAGACAGAGCCGCTCGTCTAAACACTCTGGCTTTATGGGCCCGTTTGTGCCTTCCTTGTTATGCAAGGAAATCATGACCCATGAGTTCTGCTTGTGTTGTGTAATTCTGGAGGTAGCAGAAGGCTTCTGGGGGCTGCCTCCTCCGGGAAGGCTGGGATGCATGTTCGTCTCTCCACTGCCTCGTTATGTCTCTTGAGATGATCCAACTGTTTGAACATGAAACCAAAAGCAAAATAAGCAGCGATCCATGGCGGGGGCGGCGGGCGGGGGGGTCCTCGGAGAACGGCAGGAGAGCCGATTCCACAGGCCGAAGAGAGCGAGGTCCCTCTGGCGTTCCTTCACTTCATGCGGGAGCTCTGAGGGGCTCCCCAGGGCCACTGCCTGGCCATTCTGGACCCAGGAACCCTGGGAATCAAGGCCAGGCTTTATTTCTGCCCTCGGCACCAGGGCCGCTGCCGGGGAGAACAGGACCGGCCCAAGGAGCAGTGTTCCTGTGTTTCATAGCCCGCCTTATAAAGTGTAAGGGACGTTTCTTTAAATGCTGTGGCTAAATATAGCAAGGGCTTGGTCAGCTAGAACATTTTTAGAAAGCACATTACAAATCAGGAATGTTTTGAAGAAATAAATAAACTTTCCCACATTTTTGGACTTTGAGATGGCTCTGTGGGCTCCATCTTGGGAGCCTGATGGTGCGGTGAGGGGCGGGTCGTGATGAGTAATTCACGCTGGTGCCCGAGTCTCCTGCCAGTGACCTCTCCTCCCTGCCCCGGGCGTCGGTGGGAGACACTGTCAGGTTAAGGGCACCCCAATGTCTGCGGAAGAGCCACCCAGTGACCTAAGGAAGTGAGGATTAAAGAGAAATAAATCTATTTCTAGCATGTTTCATGGCCCGTCTTGTCTTGTTCTGGGTGTTCACTGGGCGGTGGGGCTCAAAGGACCATCCCATCCTTTCTTCTCACCTGTCCATACTCTGTTTCTTCGTGATGGGAGTAGATTCTTGGTTTCTCTCCATGACCTCGACCATCCTTCTGTACTCTGGGTCGTGGCGCCTCGCACTAAAGCCACCTGTAGGTCAGGTGTTCACAAAAGAAACATGGACTATGCAGGAAAGTACGGAAAAGGGAGCAAAGCTGTAATCCCCTGATCAACGGTAACAATCCCGTCTCTGGGAGATCCTAGAAGGCTGGCATTTCGAGGGTATTCTGGTGGGTCCCTCTGGATGGACAGCAGTACGTGCACACACACGCACACACACGTGTGTATAAATGGCCTTCTACTTCCTCATGGCCACCATCGTCATTGCCCGGTCACTGAGGAGCTGCTCTACGTTCTCTGTGCGGGGACACGCACGGTGCTGGGGACAGAGGCCTCTGTAAGGCTCCATCCTTTCCTTGCTGACTGCCCAGCAACAGAGGGAGTTGAGCAGAATTCAGATTTGCTCACTTACTAACTAAATTTTTTTTGCTTTGAAATAATCACAGAGTCACAGGAAGGAACAAAGAAATGTCCAGGGAAGTGAGAGATGCTTATTTTGTACAAGAATATGGAAGTCATTTTGCAATCTGATTTTCACCTCTGGCACCAGAGACTGGGGACAGAGACCCCCACCAAGTGATGGCTGGCTGACAGATCTGCTCTGCGACCTCCCCATCCCTTCCCTCCTGGTCAAGCGGGCTCCACGCTGGCTTTGGTGTCTGAGCCATGCCAGACCCCACGAGCTGCTCTCGCGTGCCTCCCTCTTCTCCCAGCTGCTACAGAACTACCTGGAGGTGAGCATCGGGGCCTCTGCTGTCCACTGGGCTCGGTGGGTCTCTACCGCGGCCTGGCCCTTGCAATCACCAGGGGGCTTTACAAAATCCTGACGGTGGGGTCACAAGCTTGATGGTATGTCCAAAACCTCTCCAGAGGCTTCTAGTGTGCAGCCGAGTTCAGGACCCCGCGGCTTGGATATCAGTAAGGGAAGGTCTGAGGTCAAGTGCCCGGATTATTCAGAGAAACCACTTGGCACGAAGAAACAGAAATGTAGGTTTGGGGCTGAATGAAGCGCACCAGCTGTTGACCTTCCTCGGGGCCCCATCACTGCTTGCTCGTCCCCTTGGGAGAAGCTATTGGGCACGGGATCTTTGCCACATGCCATCTCATCAGATCATTTCATGAGCTTGCCTCGAGTTTCCTGCTTGATGGATGAGAGAATTGAGGTTGGTCGAAGGGGAAGCTGACCAGGAGCACCTCGTCAGGGAGAACGAGAGTCTGAAATGGGGGCCAGCTCTTCCTAAAGCCCCCCCCACTTCACACCGTCTGGATGTGGCGACACGCGGCAGAGGTCGGACTCGGGGTCGAGGAAGCCCGCTCATCCAGGAATGTGCAGAGAGTGGCGGGAGGGTTTATCTTTCTTGCCATTGGGAACGTGGCTGGTCCCAAGCGGCCTCTGTAATCAAAATCACCAGCCGCCCTTCAGCTAACCAACACTCAGTGCCCAGGAACAGCTGGGCCTCCGACACTCCTTAGGGACATAAAAGTGGGCCAGGCCCAGGCCTTGTCCTCGAGGGCAGCCCCAAGCAGCAGTGGTGTCTGACTGAACACGTCGACAGCCCCAGGGCTCGCCAATCCCCCCGCGGCGGGTCCTCGTGAGACCCCACAACCAAGAACCAGCTGATGGTGTGAGTCACAGTTCTCTCCTTCTTCCCCCCTCTCTTGGATTTTCAAGCTAACGGGCCTCTTAACCTCCCAGACCGGTGAGCAGAGAAAAAGCAATTTCATGATCCTTAGTAGCCACATTAAAAAAACCAAAAACTAAAGTAAAAAAGAAACAGGTGCAGTTAATTTTAGCAATGTATTTTATTTAACCCCATTCATCCAAAATCTGACCATCTCAGCAAGTCGCTGAATACCAGAATGTACTGAGGTGCTTTGCATTTTTTAATGTCTAGGCCTTCGAAAGCCAGTGTGTGAACGCCAGGAGCTTGGGGCGCAGCTCAGTGGAGAGGCGGCCATGCTGCGGGTGCTCTGGGCGGTGCATGTCCGTGATGCGGGCAGAGGCGGCTCCCGATTCTCTTTGCTCGCCGCTCCACACCCCTCCCTGGAGGTCTGCCGTTTTGTAGGGTCCTCATTCCCACCGCAGCCAGGACACAAGAGCTGCATGGGTCTCTCCCCACACTGCGTCAGTGATCCCCAGGCGAAGGTTGTGTCATTTTGGTGGTGCTCCTTTTCCTGTAAGTGCTAGTCTAGTGCCTGCCACACAGTGGGCGTCCAAAAGGGTCACCGGCTTGCATTTTCCTTGATGCCTGACTCTTCTGCTTGAGTGAATGTCCCTCAGCTTATGGTAAGTGCTTGGTGCGCAATAGCCAGTTATCTGTCAGAGGGACGGACAGTCTTAGGAGGGAGGCCCCTCTCCGATGTCTTCTTCCATCTGGGGGTGCTCTGACCCCCTTACGCCCTCAGCCCAGGAGCCAGTGGTGGGGTTTAGCTGACAGGTGAACGTGGATAGCATTAACTGGGCACCAGGGGCCCAGCCTGGCTTTTTCCCTTAGGAGTGAGCTACCCTCAGGGGCACACATTCTATTTACTGTCCAGCATCTGGGGTTACGGGCAGAGGTGGTCCACAGCCCGGACTGGTGGGCAAGTCTGTTGCTCGCCATGGCTATAAGCCACATTCTCCCACCGAGCCTTTAAAATAAACGTGTTGACTTCCTTCGACCCAATCCCATCATCTCCCCAATGGCTCCAAATTCAGGCAAATCCCCGGTTTTACTGGTGAGAACCCCCTCAAGGGGCAAGGAGGAGGTGTGAACCCCCCCGAGGCACGAAATTATATAGTACAGGGTCGCAGGGGGCTCCCAGCTCCCACTTGGCAGGGCGGGGGTCAGGAGGCAGCGCATGAGAAAAATGCTAGCCGGAATCGCTCTTCTCACTCCGGACGCCTCCCTGCAGGCGAGGACCTCCCTGAAGAATCAAAGGGAGTGCGGTCTTCAGAGCACAGTGGAAGAGACCCAGGGTTCCGTGTTTCATCTCCGCAGCTTCCAGAGGGGCAGGGAGGCCGTCCCAACTGCAGACGCGACCTCTGGATTTATAGGTTTTCTAGCAAGTCGTGTCCCATCCCCTCTGGTGAGAAGGATGCTCCCGGGAAGCTGGGATCGCGGGGAGGGGGGTGGGATAGGAACAAGGAGGCGGGGCGGCAGCTGGGGACTGTGAGAAACAGGAGAAGTCCTTGGAGCTCCATTAAGAACAGGCAGTTGTCTTTCCCAGCAACAGAAATTCTCCATGGGCCCCATAATTCATGCCGCAGAGCTGAGATTGAGATCAGCTCAGAGAAGCTGCTCTCGGTCCGACCACTATGACGTGTGTGTGTGTGTGTGTGTGTGTGTGTGTGAATGCATGTGTGTGCGGCTTTGGGGGGACAAGACTGTCCACCAGTGCCCCTTCCTCCATCCCCAGATCGGGGCGGGGGGGACCCTGCCGGCGCCCAGTACTCCCGCCCCTCTGAGTCCCGCAGCCATCCTCCAGTCCTCAGAGAGCTTCCCGAGCCTTTGTTTTCATTAGCAAAGCAATATGTAATAATAGTTGTTAAAATAATTGTATTTCTGTTTTTACATCTGTAAAGATTAAGTTAAACAGTCTGAAGCCCATTAAACTATTTCATGACACGCTGCCGTAAATTGCCGTCCGTTCCCACTGCTACTATTATTCCAGAGTAAACTTCAGAGATCGGGCGGCTGCCACGGAGGGTTATTTATAGCGGCTCATTCATCAATAAAAAAACTTCAAAAGGAATCTGTTACTCTTCTATTGGGAAGCCAAAGAAAACTCACATAAAGACAGCCCTGTTAAGAAACAAAGTGGAGGCGACCGCAGGACATTTAGTCAAGTAAAATCCTGATTTCTAACAAATACCATGTCGCAAAAAGAAATCGCTGGCAACATGAATCCATTTAAGCGACTCCGATCCCACTGGATAGTTAAAATAAGCTGTTAAACAGTTCTATTTACGTTGGCTTCAAAGGGCCTGGGCCTCCTCAGGGGTTTTAAAAGTGTAATAGGTTTGTGATCCTGACGTGGCTGAGCAAATCTTTTTATCTTTAGCAAGCTCAGGGGATGGACTCATCACTTTGCCCGTTGCTTACGGTTTGAATCTACAGTTTTTTCAGCTTTCAGTGTGAAACTGAGTTGGGGACTGGAGGAGAGTGTGCCAGTGTGGAGGTCCCACTCGCTGAGCACGTGCTCTGTCCCTGGGACCACCCGTCCTCCAAAGCAGGGATTCTGGGCTCTGTCTTGTGGCTGAAAACACTGGAGTTGAGGAAATCTCAGTCTGTGTCCATCATGTGGGCCCCAAACATGACCCGTGCATGACCACGCCGTCCATGACACTGTAGAGCCACCGCGGTTTGCTGCGTGTTGGTCCCCAAGCAGGACCAGAGGCCGCCGCTTGCACTTTCACAGATAAAACCGCCAGCAAACAGGTAGCTCGGCCTGCAAGGCGGCCCCCGAGTTGTCAGATGAGGGGGGCCTGGCACTCTGCATTCCTGCACCTTGACCCTGGACAGGACCCTGGAGGGAAGGATGCCCGGTACCCAGGAGATGAGCTGTCCGAAGGAAACCGTGTCTGACGGGCTCGAGCACTCACAGGCATCCGGCAATTAGCCTGTGCTGGGAACCCCGCCCAGTGACAGCATCACGGGTTTTCTGTCACTTATTTTCCCAGGCCTGTGGCGTAAGTGGTAATGTTGTGCCCATATCATAGGTGAGCAGACTGAAGCTCGGTGAATTAATCTGCACAAGGCTGCCCAGCGGGGAGCGGAGAGGGCTCGATTTGGGGGCTGGCGCGGGAGGCTCGTCCCCTCTCTCTGCCTGTGCCCGGATGGAAGGCTCTGGGCTCAGACAGGACAGGGTCCTGGTGACGTCTGTGCAGGCTGTCTACCATGCAGACCTGGCTAGGAGGCTGACTGGAGGCAGAAAAGCAGGACGCCCTCAGCTTGCTGAGCTGTGCGTCTCGGAGCACGTGGCTCAGGGGCCAGGCGTATCTGGACTGGAAATCTGGCTTCGCTCCTCGTTAGCAAGCTATGCAGCTTCTTGGAGACTCAGATCTCTCACCCCCCAAACGGGGCAGTGATGTCAAGGCAGTGGCGAGGACTGCATGCGATGAGGTCATTTACCCCCAGGGATTGGTGCGTGTGGTAGTCTCCATGGCAGACACTGCCTGGGCGCCGACTCTGAGCCATGCCGACTGGCCGGCCTGCGCAGACGCGGGCATCCCTC
>PITA01032993.1:0-13275 GCA_004023965.1 Spilogale gracilis
GCTTTGGGGCCTCAAATACAAGTCTAACTTGGCTCATCTCTCTAGATGGCCAGAAATTCATCTCAGGTATTTCCAGTGATGTCCATGGCACTGCAAAATGAAGGGCATAGCCTCTGGCAGAGAAAGATTCGCAAGTACACGCTGACCGTGGAGGGCTGGACCTCTGCCCTAGCGAATATGGCATCAGTGTAAAGAAGCCACAATTTCACCCAGCCAGTCCACCTAAACGTATTTGTCTGTCTCCATGTCCCCATGCCAGTATTCTTCATAAACTTCACTGTGACAAGTAAAAAAGAAAAAAAAAAACTACAGTTAAGACAATGTGATATCAGAGTCAAGATACATAAATAGATTAGTGGAATGGAATGGAGAGCTAGAAACAGACCCGCAAAGCTAATCTTCCATAAAGATGCAAAGGAAATTCAGTGAAGAAAAGAGTGTCTTCAACAAATAATGCTGGAATAATTGCAAGTCCACATGCACACATAAGCAAAAAGAACTTTGGGCGCCTGGGTGGCTCAGTGGGTTAAAGCCTCTGCCTTCGGCTCAGGTCATGATCTCAGGGTCCTGGGATCGAAGCCCGCATCGGGCTCTCTGCTCAGCGGGGAGCCTGCTTCCTCCTCTCTCTGCCTGCCTCTCTGCCTACTTGTGATCTCTCTCTCTCTGTCAAATAAATAAATAAAATCTTAAAAAAAAAAAAAAAAAAGAACTTTGGCTTACACCTCACACCATCTACAAAGATTAATCTAAAATGGATCATGAGCCCATATATAAAACCTAAAATTATAAAACTCCTGGAAGAAAATTCAGGAGAAAATCGCTGTGACCTTGAAATGGACAAAGATTTCAAGCTATTGATTTTTGAAAGCTTTTCAAAAGTTAAGAGAATGAAGAAAAGCCACAGACTTAGAGAAAAAATTTGTAAATCAAAGATCTGATAAATGACTTATATCCAAAGATATAAAGAAGAACTTAACACAACAATAAGAAAATTTTTTAAACTCAATCTTAAAAATGAGCAAAGGGGGCTGCCTAAGTGGCTCAGTCAGTTAAACATCAGACTCTTTTTTTTTTTAAGATTTTATTTATTTATTTGAGAGAGAGAAACACAGTGAGAGAGAGAACAGAAGCGGGGGGGAGGTGGTGAAAGAGGGAGAAGCAGGCCTCCCGCCGAGCAGGGAGCCCGATGCCGGTCTCGATCCCGGGTCTTGATCCCTGGTTTCTGGGATCATGACCCGAGCCAAAGGCAGTCGCTTAGCCAACTGAGCCACTCAGGTGCCCCTAAACATCAGACACTTGACTTCAGCTCAGGTTTTGACTTCAGTGTCATGAATTCAAACCCTGCATTGGGCTCCATACTGAGCATGGAGCCTACTTAAAAGTAAATAAATTAAAATAAAAACCAAAAATGAGCAAATGATTTGAACATATACTTCACTCAAGAAGATATACAGATGGCAAATAAGAACACGAAGAGAGACACTTAATATCATTAGTTGTGGGGGCAACTCAAATTAAAATCACAATGAGATACAACTACATACCTGTCAGAATGGCTAAAATTAAAAAAACAAAAGACTGATAGTATTAAGTGTTGGAGAGGATGTGGAAGAATTGGAAGTCTCATACATTGATAATATGAATGTAAATTGATACAACCATTTTGGAAAACGGTTTGGCAGTTTCTTAAAATGTCAAACATCTGCCTGCCATAAACAACCATTCCACCACTAGGTGCCTAACCAAGAGAAAGGAAATCTATGTCCATACAAAGATTTGTACATGAATGCTCATAATATTTGTATTTGTAATAACCAAAAATCAGAAATGATCCAAACATCCAGTAAAAAGTGAATAAATAAGTGGTAGTATATCCATACAATGGAATAAATTCATCAATAAAAATAAACTGTTATTTGCAACAGCATGAATGAATCTCAAAATAATTGTAAAATCTCAAAATAAGTGAAAGAAGACAGACAGAAAAAGGTTAATGCTCCATGATTTGATTATGCAAAATTCTTAAAAAGGAAAGCTAATATCTACAACAAAAGGCATATCAGTGTTTGCCTATCAGGTGATGGGCAGTACAAAAAGATTCCAAAGGGACACAGGAAATTTTGAGGGTGATGGGTATGGCCATTTTCTTGACTATGGTGATGGTTTCACAGGTATAAACGTATGTAAAATCTTATCAAATTTTCTACTTTAAATGTATCCTTGTAGGGCACCTAGGTGGCTCAGTGGGTTAAAGCCTCTGCCTTTGGCTCAGGTCATGGTCCCAGGGTCCTGGGATCAAGGCCCGCATCCAGCTCTCTGCTCAGCGGGGAGCCTGCTTCCTCCTTTCTCTCTGCCTGCCTCTCTGCCTATTTGTGATCTCTTTCTCTGTGTCAAGTAAGTTAATAAAATCTTTAAAAAAAAAAGTGTCCTTGTATTGTGTGTCATACCTTAATAAATCAAATGAAATATAATCATAGATATAAATAATATTCACATAATCATAATAATATAAGCACCAAGTATTAGTTTCACCAAAATTGTGACATACTTTTTTTGAAATGCTGAAAGCTAGGTTATTTAATTTGCATTTTGAGGGGGGATTTCTAGTAAAGTTTCTCATCTCTTTGTTTTAGAAACACACTACAATGGTTAATTTTATTTGTTTAAGGGCTCATATTGCAAGCATTAAACCAAGCATGGGCTTTGATTCTATGAGCCCAGATTCACATATTTAGGAAGATAAAAGCAAACTGTCATCCATGTACATGGATGAAAAACTAAAGGCTCATAGTTGATCACATTGTAGTTTTAAATTTCTACAGCCCAGAAGCCAGGAGTCACAGATCTTTTAGGTCTTTCTGGACCTCCCACAAGTACCTGCACTTTTCTTGAACTGGGCATGCTCATCATCCTTCAGCTGCTGATTGATCACACTGGTTAAGCCCCGAGCATTCAGGATACACAGAAAGCGCGGGAAGACTTCGTTCTCAGTGCCATACATCCCCTTCACCATTGTTGACACTGGATGAATCCTTCATAGATTTTTCAACATGGATTCAATGAGATGAGCCACACTTAATCCAGCAGCCCAGCTGGTATATCCTTTTAGCTTGATGACTTCGTAGGCACTTTCCACCACCACCTTATGCTCTTCCTTCCAATTTTCACTATCATTGTCTGTTCCCATTCCTGGATTCAATTCCTGAAGAGAAACGCCTTCCATATTCACTCCACTCCACACAGCCACACTTGAATCACCATGTTCTTCCAAAATCCACCCATGGCAGCTGCTGGGATGAATGCCAAATTTTTCAACCATAAAATAGCAAAATCTAGCAAAATCCAGATTACACTCACTTCCAATCACACTGTGCTTGGGTAGTCCACTTGGTTTCCCTGTAACATATGTGAGAATATCCGCTGAATTGCAAACCACAATTATGATAGACTCAGGACTGTACTTGACTATCTATGGAATAACGAACTGAAGACATTAACGTTCCTCTGCACCAGATTGAGCCAGCTCTCTCCCTCCTGCTGGCAGACCCTCAGTCACCATAACAATCTCAGAATTGGCAATGACAAAGTAACCCTCTATCTGCCACGATTTTATGTGTCTGAAGAAATATTGTTGCAGAGCCATCATTTTTTTTTAGTTTATCTTCCAAAACATCTATAAGGGCAAGTCCATTAGCCAGGGACTTTCTCAGAATGCTGATGGCACACGCCATACCTACTTGTCCAGCAAACAGTATAGTGATCTTATTGTTTGGGACAGTTCCTCATCTTCTGCAACTGGTGCAATCAGTTTTTCCTGAAGAGTTGCCATTGTGCTCCGAGAGAACCAGCTGGGAGAGTCAAACGAGGAAGACAATGTGTCTCCTCTGGCTTAGGATCTGCAAGGAGCAGTTTTGCATCTCTTTATATACTCATTGGTCATTTGAGGTTTTTTCCTTCTGTGAATTGCTTATTTGTGCATTGTGCCTATTTAGACTGGTTTTCCTGTCTCATCCTTGTTTATTTGCAGAAGTTCCTTGTATATTCTAGGTATTAATCTCTGCTTTACATGCTGTGAAAGTCTTCTCTCAGTCTGTCTCTGTCAAATGACTTTATCTAATGCCTTCCCCTTCCTTGCAGTCCACCCAACTTTTCTGGTCCAAAACACTGGGTAGGTCACAACTTCAATTGACTTTATGTGTTAGCTATTCCAACCTTACCACTCACCACTTTCTGGGTATTTAATATTCTGAATATAATATCTTAATACAAAATACACATACAAATATCTTAATACAAAATATCTTAAGTGGCCATCAGATTCTATAATATTGAGAATTTATCAGTGAGTTTGCCTAGACGATAAGTTTGTTCCAGCCAGAGGAGTTTATATGTAACTTCAGAAAATAGCAGGCTATGCAAAATGGTGATAAGAGAAATACTTTGCTTTCTAAACTTAGTTTACTCCTCCAAATATCCCCATATCCTCTTATGTATTTACAAGACAGTCAAGTGCAATGGTAAACCTTTCAGATGACAGACATGATTTCAAATACTGGAGCTTCCACTTTCTATGCATAATGGTGTTGCTGAGATCTACCTCGCAGGACATTTCAAGGATGAATTACGAGTGTATGTAAGTGCTTACTTAGCAAGTACATGGCCCATAGCTAGCATCCCGTAAACAGTTGCCATGATTATCACCTAGTGCCCTTCCCCAGCCCATTCTCCCTTGTAACCTGGAAAAAACCTTTCAACTTATCTTTTAAAGCTCAGTTCAAAAGACATCTCTTCCAAAAAAACTATCCCCAAATCAGTAAAAGCCAACTCTAGCTCATCACAGCTCAAACCACACTTTCACCCCAAAATATTAATCACTCTCTTTTCTGTGGTCTCAAACACATCATTCATTTGACTTGTATGTAAGTATCTGAGGATACTATGATGAGCTCAGTATGTGACTTTTTACCGGAATAAAGTGTGAACTCCCTGAAGTCAGGAATAATTACCTAGGTCACCCAAGAAACAATTTTGACCTATCATTTTAAAAATTATCTTTTAAAATCACAGAAGGAAGGGGACACCTGAGTGGCTCCATGAGTTAAGTCTCTCCCTTCAGCTCAGGTCATGATCCCAGAGACCTGGGATCCAGTCCTGCATCAGGCTCCTTGCTCATCATGGGGCCTGCTTCTTCCTCTGCCTCTGTTCCTCCTGCTTGTGTGCTGTCCATCACACATACACACACAAATAAACAAAATCTTTAAAAATATATCACAGAAGTGAGAAGGAGAAAAAAGAGGTGAAGGAGGAAAGAAGGAAGGTGGAGTGGGGGAGGGTTGAGGGGAAGAAGAAAATAGAAAATTTGGAATAGGATGATATCCTACAATATTAAGCCTTTGCAAAGTTCAACTATACACCCCATATGAATTTCATTGAGTTTTCATTTCATTTCATGAGTTTTTAAATTGCTTTATTTGTTTGTTTGTTTGTTTATGTGTTTATGTATTTATTTATTTATTTATTTTGAGATAGAGGTAGAGAGTGAGAAAACACAAGCCAGGAGGAGAGTCAGGCAGAGGTAGAAGCAAACTCCCAGCTGAGCAGGGAGCTTGATGTGGGGCTTGATCCCAGGACCCTGGGATCATGACCTGAGCTGAAGGCAGACACTTAACCAACTGAGCCACCCCAGTGCCCCGAAATTGCTGTATTTAAATCAATATGTATCTATCATTAATTAAAGGCAAAATGTCAGTCACCATTCATTTGTAGTTTTATGTAAACTTACAATTTTAATTTTATGTAAAGGTTAGAATCAGTTTTCTCAACAAGTTGCTGAAAAGTCCATATGGTGAGAAACTTTACTTACATGTGGAAACTTTCACTTCTGGGTGAAAATTAAGTGCTTAATGAAAATGAACTTTTATGGGCCCCCCTGTCCTTAACACTCATCTTTATGAAAAGAATGTCATATGTTGCAACACCCATAGTGTGAAAGCCAATTCCCTGGCCTAAAAATATTTCTATTCTGTTTTAATGATGAAGGAATAAAGAAAAGAATGAATGTATGACTCAACATTTAAAAAAATAGTTTAATCTTTAAATAGGAGGTTTTTATTTTTGCTCTAAATTGCTACTTCTGAAATAAAATAAGACATGTTACATTTATTTAATACCCACATACCTGAATGATGTTTACCCTACTTCCCGGTGGCAAACTTGTTTTTAAAAAATTAAAATTTAAAATTTAAGTTAAAAATGAGTACCTATTACTTTATACATCATTCTTATCTTTCAAATATGTCTTGCTTACCTATTTTGACAAAAAAAAAATCATTCCAAACTGAAATGGCTTAAAATAGCCATCATTTTGTTATTTCCCATGGTTTCTATGGGCCAAGAAATTAGGGAAGCCTCATCTGGGTGGTTCTGGCTTGGGGCCTCTCATGTACAGCATGTGTTATGATGCCTTAGAACTTTCTGAGATCTTACAAAGAATAGCCCTATCTTCTATGCCTTTGATCTTTATCCTAAAGCATTTCTTTTTCATTTAATGTTTTTTTAAGATTTTATTTATTTATTTGATAGAAAGATAGATCACAGGTAGGCGGAGAAGGCAGAGAGAGAGAGGGAAGCAGACTCCCTGCTGAGCAGAGAGCCTGATATGGGGCTTGATCCCAGACCCTGAGATCATGACCTGAGCCGAAGGCAGAGGCTTTAACTCACTGAGCAATCCAGACGCCCCCTCTTTTTCTTTTAGAGAGAGAAAGCTGGGGGGGGGGGAAGGAGAGAAAGAACCATAAGCAGGCTCCACACCCAGCAGGGAGCCCAACACAGGGCTCGATCCCAGGACCCTGAGATCATGACCTGAGCCAAAATCAAGAGTTGGACACAACCAAATGAGCCACCCAGGTGTCCCTTAAAGCCCTTTTTAAATTTGAGAACAATCTGCTCTCTAAAAAGACTGCTCTGAATCCTTTGTATTTTATGAATTCCATTCAAAACTAAGTAATGTGTTCATTAGTTCATCAGTCCATTTTCATTGTAGTATAGGCAGCAAGAAGGAGCCAGATCATTGAGTTCATTAGGCACACAGTCTATGTTCCACATTCACAAAGGCAAGAGTTTCACTAAACCCGCTGCCAGTATATAACAAAGGGAACAAGGATTTCCTTCTCTGCAACTTCCAATTATGTTTTCCTCACTTTGCTTTAAGCCCTCACAGAGAGACTTCTTGAAGCCCTTTAGGCTTCTGCCAACACTCTCCTCGCCTTCCTTCTGGCTTTCAGTAACATCCTCCCTAGGTGCTTTAGGATTTCACTTAACAGTCCCTTCCTAAAGGATTCTGTCCACATTAGGTTTTTGTCATGTCAGCACTCCATTTCTGCATCAAATTCTGCTACAATTATCTATTGCTACATGATAAATCACCCCAAACTGTAGTTGCTTAAGACAACAATCATTTTCTTTCATGTAATGGGGTCAGGAATTCAGAAAGGGCTCAGCTCATGATCTGGCACAATCACTCATTTGCACAGAGTACCCAGTAGCTGGACTGGGACAATGCGGAGAGCTAGAATAGCTGAGACGGTTGGAGATAGATCTCTCTCCATGCAGATTCAGTGTTTCTCTGCTCTCTCCATGTAGCTAATACGGGCTTCCTCACAGCACACCTGTAAGGGGGGTCGGGGAGGGGGTGGTTGGTCAGTTTACATGATCTGACTTCCTCCAGAACAATCATCCCATGAGAACCAAATAGAAGCTTCTAGTGTATTATTAACTAATATCAAGCTAAATCACCTCAACTACACTCTGCTAGTGAAGCAATTGCCATCCTACCCAAATTCAAGACAAGAGAGAGAATTAGACTCTTTATGGGTAAGAGGCAAGATTCTAAAAGTTCATGAGGCTGGGAGTTATTTTGCACCGTTTTCAAAAATGCAACCTGCTACATAATAATACTTTTAGGCTTAGGCTTTGTTCCATATGGTTTCTTTGTCTAGCTATTTTTAAGTAAGAAGTAAAACAAACCATCAGCCATTGAAACAGGATCCCAGTTAGGACTAGAGGGAGGGGAAGTCATTTAACACTTAGTAACCATTGTTTTGGGAAATTTTTTGATGATTTGCTCATTTTTAACCATGACTTCAAAACTGTGGATCTATAATCCTGATTGTTACATGAAGTTAGGTTTTCAGTGTATACTTTAAAAGGAAAGCTTCTTTTTTCTTGGAAATGTCTGTATGTGAATACAATTGTTTTGTTATTCTTCACCTATGAAATGCTGGAATATATTGCTATTGCACACTTTAATTCCTCAACAATGAACAGTATAAAATATCAAACATTTATTTCTTCATTCATTTTTCATACAGGCAGCAATGTTCATAAGATTTTCTTTTAAATGACTTTATCAATATACCAAATAAAGCAAAAGTCATATCTGGTTTGTGGTGTTAAAACTCATTTTTACTTTTTTTCAAAACGTTTTTTACTGTGACCAATCACCCAGGTGAAAATTATTTTTTATTGGAAAGGAATCTACTTTGTTTTTCAATTTAACTTTATCCCCTCACATGGTATGTTAACATGATGGAAACGTAAGAAAGATTATATTTTCAGTGATTCCAATACTTCTGAATGTCAGTACATGTTGCCATAGGCACATAATTAGGAGAAAGACAAATATATGAAAATAAAGCATAATAAGAAGTTTAATACATCTAATACATACATACACATGTACCTAACTAACTCCTGCTTTAAAGAGGTATTAAAAAGATAATATCGTATCCCCTAGAAAGAATGACACATGTATCACACAAAGCATGACTTGTGATTCTGTGGCAATTTGGGAAAGCAGACCTTCTTGATGTATTCCTGCTCTTCATGCAATGCCCCATGTGCCTTTACAACTGAGGAAAAGACATAACCAGACAGTATGAACTACCTTCTCTCTATATCTGAGAAAAGTGACTTTGACTTGAATTGAATGAACACATTCTGGATTTTTTTGGACAGTCCAATTTCAAAGGTTGTGTTTCATAAATGTGTTTTTATGTCTTAATTTTCGATGAAGAAAATCTAGGTCTTCAATGCTAACATCTCTAGCAAGCCCTATGCCGATCCATAAACGTCAGTCCAGGTGAAAATATAACTTGGCAGCATTGCAATGGAAAGTGCATGGATTTTGAAATCAGAAAGACCAGTGTTCAAATCCCTACTGGCTCACATATTATCTCTAGGATCTTTAGCAAATTCCTTCTCTCTTTGTTACCTTGACTGTAGTGATGGTTTCACGGGTGTTTGGGCATGTTCAAACCCACTGAATTACGTGTATTAGATACATGCAGTTCTTTGATTATTGATCACACTCCAATAAAGCTGTTTGAAAAATAGTGCATAGTATATCGCTACCTCACAAAGTAGATTTGGGAGATAAACACAAAAATATAAAGTGCAAGCCACATGAGTAGTTCTGAAAACTATTTTTTGGTAGTTAAAGTTTAGCTTTATTGGATTCTTGCAAGGTTCTAAGAAATGCCAAGAGAAAAAAGAAAGAAGCGAAAGTATAACTGGACTAGAGAGAGTCTTTCCTTAAAATAATTATACTTTTCAGGTGCCTGGGTGGCTCATTGGGTTAAAGCCTCTGTCTTCGGCTCAGGTCATGATCTCAGGATCCTGGGATTGAGGCCAAATCCCAGGGAGCCTGCTTCCTCCTCTCTCTCTGCCTGCCTCTCTGCCTACTTATGATCTCTCTCTCTGTGTCAAATAAATAAATAAATAATCTTTTAAAAATAATAATAATAATAATTTTACTTTTCTTCAAAAGCAATCGAATTTATTTCCCTGAGAAACAGAGGCTTAAGGGGCATTTTAGCTTTAGCTCTATGAGAACAAGACCCAGATTCTAACTCCAGTCTTCCTATGTTGACTACTGGGTGTTCATACCCATGCTAATGCAAACACGTGAAAACAGTTAAACAGCTAAATTCCAGCCTGGCTTCTCAATACTATGGCTTATTTAGCTCTTCGCAGGGGATACTGCTGGGGCCAAAAAACCTGGTCTACCACAGAGAATGTAAAATCTGCAGAGAATGTAAAATCATATCAGCAAGTTTGTTATAAATCATGTCTTGGCAAGAGAATAAAGCTTGAGTATTCAGTTGGCAGGGTGTATGTATTCCCCTCTATGACCATGTCTACCCTAGAAGATTAAAAAGGAAGATTAAAAATAGCCTAGATAATTTGGGTAAGAAGAGCAGTAATAAAACCTGCTCTTCATTCATGGGAAAAAATGGTGATGGTTCTAATATCTGTATTATACAAACACAATAGTTTGAACATTCAGTTCTCATTTATATCTACAGATAATTTTATCATTATATATATGGGGTTTTTTTAAAGAGATTTTATTTATTTGACAGAGAGAAACACAGCCAGAGAGGGAACACAAGCAGGGGGAGTGAGAGAGGGAGAAGCAGGCTTCCCGTGGAGCAGGAAGCCCGATGCGGGGCTCGATCCCAGGTCTGTGGGATCATGACCTGAGACGAAGGCAGTCGCCCAACCAACTGAGCCACCCAGGTGCCCCGATTTTATCATTATATTTAGAGGGAATTATCCATCTCTCCACTTTCTTTGATCTGTTTTGACACAACTCAATATTACATAATATTGGAAGAATCAAGATCTTCTAAAGACATTAGTCTCCACCACCAGTCTCAAACATTCACATTTAAATAAAGAGAAAAATATAAGTGGAATTTTTAATTTCCTAAACCAAGATAGAATCCTTTTTAAAAGATGCAATGGGCAACATGGACTGGACTGGAAGAGATTATGCTGAGTGAAATAAGCCAAGAAGAGAAAGTCAAGTATCGCATGGTCTCACTTACTTGCGGTGCATGAGGGGTAACCTGGAGGACAGTGGGAGAAGGAAAGTAAATGGGAACTAGGGTAATCTAGGGAGGGAAATGAAACAACAGAGACCTTGGACACAGAAACAAACTGAGGGACTTGGAGGGAGGGGGGTGGAGGGATGGGAGAGCCTGGTGGTGGGTACTGGGGACACCTAAAGTGTGGAGCACTGGGTGTGGGGAATGGGGAATGAATCTTGAAACACTGGAAAAAAAATTTTAGTAACAATAAAAATAAATAAATAAATAAATAATAAAAAACAAAAAATAAAAAAATAAAAAAATAAAAGATGCAATGGTTGAGGGGTGCCTGCATGGCTCAGTTGATTAAGCCATCAACTCTTGATCTCATTTCAGGTCATAATTTCAGGGTTCTGGGATGGAGCCCCTGCTTTGGGCTCAGGGCTCAGAAGGAAGTCTGCTTGAGATTTTCTCCCTTTGCCCCTCCCCCCGCTCTATCTCTCCTTCCCTTATTTATAAAATAAATAAATAAATCATTTTTTAAAAAGATGAAGCAGTTGGAAGATCTCTAGATAATCAAGATGGCAACTTACTTTTAATCATACAAAAATTATGCATTTCACATCTAGCTGTCACAGAGCAATTGAGACATTACTTTGAGGTTTAAGTCTGCAGAAATGCTATGATAATATATCCTAAAGTTTTACATCATATGTATGATTTTTCATGCATCATGAAATATCTATGTGATATAAGCAAAGGTGTTTATCTCCAGGTTATGAAAATAATTACTTAATAAAAATAAAAATGGAAGGAATAAAATATTGTGAATGTTTAGAAAATCAATAGGGACACATCCCAAAACTTTCATATTAAAAAAATATTGGAAGAATCTTTCCTCTGCAAATCTTAGAATGTGAGAGTTTAGCATATTCAAAACCATAATTTTAGGGTGCCTGGGTGGCTCAGTGGGTTAAAGCCTCTGCCTTCAGCTCAGGACATGATCTCAGGGTCCTGGGTCAAGGCCCATCTCGGGCTCTCTGCTTAGCAGGGAGCCTGCTTCCTCCCCTCTCTCTGCCTGCTTTTCTGCCTCCCTGTGATCTCTCTCTCTCTCTGTCAAATAAGTAAATCAAAACTTTTTAAAAAAGTTCAAAAAAGTCCATAATTTTATAATTCTATATTTTTCATGTCATGATACTTTAAAGTAAGTTACTTTTCAAATGATTATATCCTTCTCTAAAATAAAACACATAATTTCCTATATTAAAGGTGGCATTTACTGAAAAGAAGAGAATGAAAAAATAAATGAATGAATTCCACAATACCTATAGACACCAGAATTTTGAAAATAGAAGTAAAGAAAAAGAAACTTAGTCTTTCTCTCCAAGTTAATAACCTAAAAATCAGTCTTTGCTCATGAAACAGTAACACATAATCCTTTTCTAGGAACGTTATATAAATCATTTTTTCTTTCATTTTTTTCCTTCCTCTGTTATATAAATCATCAATCCATTAACCTTCTTAAACTTACTCAAGACTCTTGTATGAAGAGATGGCCCTCTTTTTGGTATTTCTTCACGGTAAAATGTATATAACATACAATTTGCCATTTATTAAGGGGCATTAATTACATGTGCAATATTGTACAAACATCTCCACTGTTTGACAGGCCCTCTTTGCCCAGAGGAATGTAAGGAGAACCAAGATTTTTTTAGAAAATAGTTCTGCAGAAATCAGCACTGAATGTTATATTTCCTTCCTTTTCACGACTCTCAAATCTCTATTCTCTGGGTTAATGACTTACCTAGCTACATGTTCATAGAGTATGGGACATTATACCTTCCAAACATGTAAAATGTCTCTCTCAATTTCAATTTAAAATGTGATGTCAAGAGTCTGGGGTATTAGGAGGTGTAAAGCCTGTATGAGTTAGAAATCAGAATAGTCATCTCTAACAATCCCTCTTTCTCCATAGAAAGAAAATGATGATGACGATACAGAAAATAAAATATTCCTTTTTCTAAAAAACAAAAACACTTTTTTTGTAAGAAGACAAGGATTATGGTGATCATCTATTCAGGCGAGAAAGGTGACTAGATCATCTTATTTTTGTAAGAGAACTGAAAACCTACCTTCTGCTCCTTTTTTTTTTTCTTTTTTCAAGGTGATTTCTAAGTATTTAGATCTGCCCTTAAGAACACAGAACACGGGGTGCCTGAGTGGCTCAGTTGGTTAAGCGACTGCCTTTGGCTCAGGTCATAATCCTAGAGACCTGGGATCAAGCCTCACATTGGGCTCCCTGCTCAATGGGAAGCCTGTTTCTCCCTCTCTCACTCCCCCTGCTTGTGTTTCCTCTCTGGCTGTGTTTCTCTCTGACAAATAAATAAAACCTTAAAAAAAAAAA
>PITA01032994.1:0-13280 GCA_004023965.1 Spilogale gracilis
TTCCAGGATTTTGATGGATTCCTGCCTCACATTGAGGTCTTTCATCCATTTCGAGTTTGCCTTTGTGTGTGGTGTAAGAGAATGGTCTAGTTTCATTCTTCTATATGTAGCTGTCCAATTTTCCCAGCACCATTTATTGAAGAGGCTGTCCTTTTTCCACTGGATATTTTTTCCTGCTTTGTCAAAGATGATTTGACCACAGATTTGTGGGTCCATATGTGGGCTCTCCATTCTGTTCCATTGGGTATTTGTCTGTTTTTGTGCCAGTACCATGCTGTCTTGGTAATCACGGCTTTGTAATAAAGCCTGAAGTCAGGTAATGAGATGCCTCCAGCTTTGCTTTTCTTCTTCAGCAATTCCTTAGAGATTCGGGGTCTTTTTTGGTTCCATATAAATTTTAGGATTGTTTGTTCCAATGTTTTGAAGAATGTTGGTGGAATTTTGATTGGAATGGCATTGAAACTATAGATTTCTCTGGGCAGTATAGACATTTCGACAATGTTTATTCTTCCGATCCATGAGCTTTTCATTCTGAAGAAGCCCCAATTGTTCATTTTTGCTTTTGCTTCCCTTGCCTTTGGAGACATGTCTAGCAAGAAGTTGCTGTGGCTGAGGTCAAGGAGGCATCTGCTTGTGCTTTTGTCTAAGATTTTTTAAAAGATTTTATTTATTTATTTGACACACAGAGAGAGATCACAAGTAGGTAGAGAGGCAGGCAGAGAGAGAGGAGAAAGCAGGATTCCTGCCGAGCAGAGAACCCGATGTGGGACTCGATCCCAGGACCCTGAGACCATGACCTGAGCCGAAGGCAGAGGTTTTAACCCACTGAGCCACCCAAGCGCCCCTACTCTAAGATTTTGATAAATTCTTGTCTCACATTGTGGTCTTTCATCCATTATGAATTTATTTTTATGTATGTTATAAGAAAGTGGTCTAGTTTCATTCTTCTGCATTTGACTGTCCAATTTTCCCAGCACCATTTATTGATGAGACTCTCTTTTTCCATTGGATAGTCTTTCCTGCCGTGCCAAGGTATTTGTTTATTTATTTATTTATTTATTTATTTATTTATTTATTTGACAGAGAGAGACACAGCTAGAGAGGGAACACAAGCAGGGGGAGTGAGAGGGAGAATCAGGCTTCCTGCCAAACAGGGAACCCAGTGCGAGGCTCAATTCCAGGACTCCGGGATCACGACCTGAGCTGAAGACAAATGCCCAATGACTGAGCCACCCAGGCGCCCCTGCCTTGCCAAAGTTTAGTTCACCATAGCATTGAGGGTCAGTTTCTGGGTTCTTCCTTCTGTCCATTGATCTATGTGTCTATTTTGGTGCCAGTACCATGCTATCTTGATGAGCACAGCTTTGTAATAGAGCTTAATGTCAGGCATTCTGATGCCACCAGCTTTGAGTTCTTTCTTTCTTTCAGATTTTTGTTATTTACTTATTTGAGAGAGATAGATAGAGATAGAGATAGAGATAGAGATAGAGATAGAGAGAGAGAGAGAGGCACAAGAGAGTACAAGCATGGCGAGCAGTGGAGGGAAAGAGAAAAGCAGACTCCCCACCAAGCAGGGAGCCCAATGTGGGGCTCGATCCCAGGGTCCCGAGATCATGACCTGAGCCGAAGGCAGATGCCCAACTGAGCCACCGAGGCACTTCTGCTTTTCTTTTTCAAAATTCTTTGGCTATTAAGGATCTTCTCTGGTTCCACACAAATTTTAGGATTTTTTTCCAGTTTGTGAAAAAAGTGGATGGTATTTTGGTAGGGATTGCATTGAATGTGTAGATTGCTCTGGGTAGCCTAAACATTTTAACAATATTTATTCTTTCAATTCATGAGCATGGAATATTTTCCAATATTTTTGTATCTTTCTTAATTTCTTTCATAAGAGTTCTACAGTTTCCAGAGAACAGATCATTTACCTCTTTGCTTAGATTTATTCCAAGGTATCTTACGGATTTTGGTGCAATTGTAAATGGAATTGATTCCTTCACTTCTCTTTCTTCCGCCTCATTGTTAGAGTATAGAAATGAAAGTGGTTTTTTGTACATTGATTTTATATCCTGCCACATTGCTGAATATGCTTTTGGGGTGGAGTCTTTTGAGTTTTCTAGCGTATCATTTCATCTGTGAAGAGTGAAAGTTTAATTTCTACTTTGCCTATTTGCCTATTTCTTTTTGTTATTTGTTATTTGATTGCTGAAGCTAGGACTTCCTGTACTATGTTGAACAGTAGTGGTGAGAGTGGACATCCCTGCCATGTTCCTGACTTTAGGGAAAATGCTCAGTTTTCCCCTATTGAAGATGATATTCGCTATGGATTTTTCATATATGGCTTTTATGATATTAAGGTATGTTCCCTATGTCTGTATATTGTGGAGAGTTTTTATCAAGAAGGGATGCTGGATTTTGTTAAATGTTTTTCTGCATCTGTGGAGAGGATCATATGGCTCTTGTCCTTTCTTTCATTGATGTTGTGTATTACATTGACTCATTTGCAAACGTTGAACCACCCTTGCATCCCAGGAATAAATCTCACCTGGTCATGGTGAATATCCTTTTAAGGTAGTGCTGGATCTTATTAGTTACTATTTTAGTGAGAATTTTTGCATCCATGTCCATCAGGGATATTGATCTGTAATTCTTCTTTTTGATGGGGTCTTTGTGTGATTTAGGGATCAGGGTAGTGCTGGTTTCATAGAAATGAGTTTGGATGTTTTCCTTTCATTCCTTTTTTTGGAACATCTTCCTAAGAATATTATTTCTTCCTTAAATGTTTAGGGTTATTCCAGTGGGATACCATTGGCCCTGGACTGTTTGTTGGGAGGTTTTTATTAGTTTCAATTTTTCCTGGTTAGAGGTCTGTTTGGGTTTTCTCTTTCTTCCTGTTTGCATTTTGGCAGTTTATAGGTTTCTAAGAATGCATCCACTTCTTCCAGACTGCCCAACTTCTTGGCATAGAATTAGTCATAATATATAATATTCTGTTATAATTGCTTGTATTTCTTTGGTTTTGGTTGTGATCTCTCCTCTTTCATTTGTGATTTTATTTATTTGGGTCTTTTCTCTTTTTTTTTTTGATACGTCAGGCCAGGGGTACATCAATCTCATTAATTATTTCAAACAACCAGCTTTGGGGATTTTTTTCTACCGTTCTTTTGATTTCTGTTCTAATCTTTATTATTTCTCTTCTCCTTCTGGATGTAGGCTTTATTTGCTGTTCTTTCTCAGCTCCTTTGGGTTTAAGCTTAGGTTCTGGATTTCTTGTTTCTTGAGAAAGACTTGCATTACTATGTACTTCCCTCTTAGGGCAGGCTTTGCTGCATCCCAGAAGTTCTGAACTTTTGTTTTCATTCTCATTTGCTTCCATGAATATTTTTAATTCTTCTTTAATTTCCTGGTTGACACATTCATTCCTTACCAGGATGTTCTGTAAACTGTGTTCCTTCCAAATTTTCTCCTTTGTTTGAGTTCAAGTTTTAAAGCATGTGGTTTGAGAATATGCAGGAAATAAGCCCAATCTTTTGGTACCTTGTAAGACCTGAGTTGTTACTTGGTATGTGATCTATTCTGGAGAATGTTCCATGTGCACTTGAGAAGAATGTATATTCTATTGTTTGGGATAAAATACTCTGAATATATCTATTAAGTTCATTTTGAAGGGATTTCCACATCTCAAATGGGAAATAATCTGAGCACCAATAAGAAAATTACTGAAACATAACAGAAGAATGAAATCTCGTCATCTTTGATGACATGGATGGATCTACAGACTATTTCTGAGTGAAAATGCTATGCTAACTCAAACTCTAACCCCTACCTCCTAATCCCTATCCACTGAACCCGAAGCCTGACCCTGACTCTAATTCTAATCTTAGCCCTAAACTTAACCCTCTGGAGAGATCTCCAAATTGCTGGCTAATAGGCACTCATTATCACCTGACACCCTAATCCTAACCCTTCTTCTGGATCAAACCCAAACCCTAATCCAAGGGCTGTGCAAAGATCAAATTTGGTCCATATAACCAAAGGCATGTTAGTCAGCCAGGAAAGCAGGATACAATATTTCCATTTGGAATGACATGGATGGAGCTAGAGAGTATTACGCCAAATGAAATAAGTCACACGGAAAAGGATAAATACCATATGATTTCACTCGTATGTGCAATTTAAGAAATAAAATAGAAGAAACAGAATCTTTACAATAAAATACAAACTGAAGGTTACCAGAAGGGAGGTGGGCAAGGAGATGGGTTAAATAGGTGATGGGGACTAAGGAGGGCACTAGTTGTGATGACCACCACGTGCTGTATGTAGATAAATCATTAAATTCTATACCTGAAACTAACATTGCACTATATGTTAACTAGCCAAAATTTTTTTTTAAAACTTGGGGGGAAATTATACTTTAATAATATTGAATTAAATAAATAAATAATAAATAAATAAAAGCAAGCCACAGTCTGAGTTTACTGCATATTCAGGATGGTCTATGGATGGAATAGACAAGTAATTTAACTTTCCATAAGTAAATAAAGTTATTTTTGGGACTGTATGTCTCCTCTTTCAGGGAACAGGATGAGAGCATTTTCATTTGCCCGAACAATAGCTCTCTCAGGTTAGGAAGAAGCATAAAGTTGCTAAGCTACTTTGTAAAAGTTCCTCTATGTGTGCAAGGGGATGTACAGATGTTGAGAAACTAAGGAGCAGCTAAGCATTACACTGGACACATAGCTAGACCGCACCACATACTAAACTTTCTACTCTGAACCTAACTTTCTGCACCGGGCTTTGCAGTGATGCATTGGGTCATCTACAATCTAAAATGTTTTCTTTGCCAGGGCTCTTCTAGTTGGATTCTATCAGAGAGCTATAAATAGGTATTTAAAAGCTATATGAAGGAGGAAGAACTTCCTCATTACTCTATTTCTGTTCCTGTGAGCATCCCCAGTAACACCACATAAAACCAGGACCTACCATCGGACCTACCATCACCTCATGGAAGCTCTTCAGATCCACCAGCACCCACAGGAAAGTGCCCCCTCCTCAGTGCTCCAGAGGCACTGCTGCAGTGAGGGGGTGCTTCTAGTGGGTATCCTGAGTCCCATCTCTACCTGCCCCACTCTCCACAAAGCCCCTGGGCTCTCTTCCCCTTATACTTTAGCCCCAGGCTAGGTTCCTGCAGACACCTCAGTGTTTTCTGTACTTGATATGGCTACCAACATCTGCTTAAAATATTTTTATTATGTTCTGTTAGCAAACTGAAAAAATAAAATGAATTACTATTTAAAAAAAGAAAAAACTCAATTCTCAGGAAACAAAAAAGACTATTTGAAAAGCTTCATACAGCCCATGTTCATTGCAGCATTATTTATAATAGCTAAGATATAAGGGTCCATTGATAAAGAAAATGTGGTATTACATATTCTGTAGAGTATTATTTAGCCACAAAAAAGGAAAGAAAGAAAGAAATATGGGGGTGCCTGGATGGCTCAGTTAAGTGTCTGACTCTTGGTTTCAGCTTAGGTCATGATCTCAGGGTCATGAGATCAAGACCCAGGTCAGCCTCAAACCTCAGTGTTGTTTTTTTTTTTTAAACACATTATTTTATTTTTTCAGTGTTCCAAGATTCATTGTTTAGGCCCCACACCCAGTGCTCCATGTAATTCGTGCCCTCAATACCCACCAGCAGGCTAAGGGACCCTCCCTCACCCCCACCCCTCCAAGACCCTCAATTTGTTTCTGACTCCAAAGTCTCTCATGTTTCAACTCCCTCCCCAATTTACCCTACTTCTAGGGAAACTTCCATTTCCTTTCTACTTCTACTGTCCTCCATATTACTCCTTATGCTCCTCAAGTAAGTGAAACCATATGATATTTGATTTTCTCTGCTTGGCTCATTTCACTCAGCATAATCTCCTCCAATCCAGTCCGTGTTGCTACAAAATTTGGGTATCCTTTCTGATGGAGGCGGAATATTCCATTGTATATATGGATCATATCTTCTTTATCCATTTGTCTGTTGAAGGGCACCTTGGCTTTTTAAAAATTTTTTTTAAAAGACTTTATTTATTGAGAATCTTGGCATCCGTATTCATCAGCGATATTGGTCTGAAGTTCTCCTTTTTGATGGGGTCTTTGTCTGGTTTGGGGATTAGAGTGATGCTGGCTTCATAGAAAGAGGCTGGAAGTTTTCCTTCCGTTTCTATTTTTTGAAACAGCTTCAGGATAATAGGTGTTATTTTTTCTTTCAATGTTTGGTAGAATTCCCCAGGGAATCTGTCTGGTCCAGGACTCTTGTTTTGGGGGAGGTTTATGATCACTGCTTCAATCTCATTAATAGATATAGGTTTATTCAAATTGTCAATGTCTTCCTGTTTCAGTCTTGGAAGTTTATAGGTTTTTAGGAATGTATCCATCTCTTCTAGGTTGTTAAACATATTGGCATATAATTGTTGATAGTAATTTTTGATGATTGTTTCTATTTCCTTGGTGTTAGTCATGATCTCTCCCCTTTAATTCATAGTTTTATTAATTTGGGTCTTCTCCCTTTTCTTTTGGATTAGTTTGGCCAATGGTTTATCGATCTTATTGATTCTTTCAAAGAATCAGCTTTTAGTTTTGTTGATGCATTCTACTGTATCTCTAGTTTCTGATTCATTCATCTCTGCTCTAATCCTTATTATTTCCCATTTTGTGTGAGGGATTGGTTTAATTTTTTGTTGATTTTCCAGTTCTTTAAGGTGTAATGAGAGTTTATGTATTCACGATTTTTCAATTTTTTTGAGTGAGGCTTGGATGGCTATGAATTTCCCCCTTAGAACTGCCTTTGCAATAACCCATAGGTTTTGGATCGATGTATCTTCATTCTCATTGGTTTCCATGAAGTGTTTCAGTTCTTCTTTGATTTCCTGGTTGATCCACAGATTCTTGAGCAGGACATTTTTGGCTTCCAAGTGTTTGATTTTCTTCTGAACTTTTTATGGTGGTTGAGTTCCAGTTTCACGGCATTGTGGTCAGAGAATATGCAGGGAATGATTTCAATCTTCTGGTATCAGTTGAGTTCTGATTTGTGACCTAGTATGTGGTCTATTCTGGAGAAAGTTCCATGTGCAGTTGAGAAGAATGAGTATTCTGCTGTTTTAGGGTGAAATGTTCTGAATATATCTATGAGATCCATCTGGTCCAATGTGTCATTCAAGGCTCTTGATTCTTTGTTGATTTTCTGTTTAGATGATCTGTCCATTGCTGAGAGTGGTATGTTAAGATCTCCTACAATAATGTATTTGTATCAATATGATTCTTTATTTTGCTTAACAGTTGGCTTGTGTAGTTGGCTGCTCCCATGTTGGGGGCATAAATATTTACAATTGTTCGATCTTCTTGATGTATAGACCCTTTAAGAATGATGTAGTGTCCTTCTGTGTCTCTGACTACAGTCTTTAGACTAAAGTCCAATTTGCCTGATATGAGAATCGCTATCCTGGCTTTCTTTTGGGGTCCGTTGGCATGAAAGATGGTCCTCCATCCCCTCACTTTCAATCTGGAAGTGTCTTTAGATTCAAGATGAGTCTCTTGTAAACAGCATATGGATGGGTCCGGTCATTTTATCCAGTCTGCAACCCTGTGTCTTTTTATTGGAGCATTTAGGCCATTCACATTGAGAGTGATTATTGATAGATACATTTGTACTGACATCATGTTGCCTGTGAAGTTCATGTTTCTATAGATTACCTCTGTAAATTTCTGTTCTGTGACGCTCTTGGGTTCATTTCTCCTCTATAGAACCACTCTTAGTATTTCATGTAGTGCTGGCTTGGTGGTTACATAATCTTTTAGACCTTGGCGGTCCTGGAAGCTCTTTATTTCTCCTTCCATTCTGAAAGTCAACCTTGCTGGGTACATTTTCCTTGGTTGCATATTTTTGTCATGTAACTTCCTGAATATGTCTTGCCAGCCCTTTCTGGCTTGCCAGATTTCTGTGGAAAGGTCTGACATTATTCTGATGGTCCTCGCTAACAGGATCCAACAATACATTAAAAAGATTATCCACCATGACCAGGTGCGTTTTATCCCAGGGATGCAAGGGTGGTTCAACACTCGCAAAACAATCAACGTGATAGAACAAATCAATAAGAGAAGAGAGAAGAACCACATGGTACTCTCAATTGATGCAGAAAAGGCATTTGACAATATACAACACCTGTTCCTGATCAAAACTCTTCAAAGTATAGAGATAGAGGAAACATTTCTCAACCTCATAAAATCTATCTACAAAAAAACCACAGTGAATATCATTCTCAATGGGAAAAACTGACAGCCTTTGCTCTGAGATCAGGAACAAGGCAAGGATGCCCACTCTCACCACTACTGTTAAATATAGTGTTAGAAGTCCTAGCAACAGCCATCAGGCAACAGAAAGAAATAAAAGGTATCCAGCTTGGCAAAGAGGAAGTCAAACTCTCTCTCTTTGCAGATGACATGATACTCTATGTGGAAAACCCAAAAGACCCTACCCCCAAACTACTAGAACTCACACAACAATTCAGTAATGTGGCAGGATACAAAATCAATGCACAGAAATCAGTTGCAATCTTATACACTAACAATGAAAAAAATAGAAAGGGAAATCAGAGAATCGATTCCATTTACTATAGCACCAAAAACTCTAAGATACTTAGGAATAAACCTAACCAAAGAAATCAAGGATCTATACTCGAGGAACTACAGAACACTCATGAAAGAAATTGAAGAAGACACAAAAAGATGGAAGAGCATTCCATGCTCATGGATCGGGAGAATAAACATTGTCAAAATGTCTATACTGCCCAGAGCAATCTACACTTTCAATGCCATTCCGATCAAAATTCCACCAACATTCTTCAAAACATTGGAACAAACAATCCTAAAATTTATATGGAACCAAAAAAGACCCCAAATCTCTAAGGAATTGCTGAAGAAGAAAAGCAAAGCTGGGGGCATCTCATTACCTGACTTCAGGCTTTATTACAAAGCCGTGATTACCAAGACAGCATGGTACTGGCACAAAAACAGACAAATAGACCAATGGAACAGAATGGAGAGCCCACATATGGACCGACAAATCTATGGTCAAATCATCTTTGATAAAGCAGGAAAAAATATCCAGTGGAAAAAAGACAGTCTCTTCAATAAATGGTGCTTGGGAAAATTGGACAGCTACATATAGAAGAATGAAACTAGACCATTCTCTTACACCACACACAAAGGCAAACTTGAAATGGATGAAAGATCTCAACGTGAGGCAGGAATCCATCAAAATCCTGGAAGAGAACATAGGCAGTAACCTCTTTGACATCGGCCACAGCAACTTCTTTTGAGACACCTCTCCAAAGACAAAAGAAACAAAAGCAAAAATGAACTTTTGGGACTTCATCAAAATAAAAAGCTTCTGTACAGCAAAGGAAACAGTCAACAAAACAAAGAGGCAACCCACGGAATGGGAGAGGATATTTGCAAATGGCACTACAGACAAAGGGCTGGTATCCAAGATCTATAAAGAACTACTCAAACTCAACACCCAAAAAGAAGATGAACACATCAAAAAATGAGCAGGAGACATGAAGAGGCACTTTTCTGTAGAAGATATATAAACGGCTGACAGACACATGAAACAATGTTCAACATCACTAGCTATCAGGGAAATTCAAATCAAAACCACACTGAGATACCACCTTACACCAGTCAGAATGGCCAAAATTAACAAGACAGGAAACAACAAGTGTTGGAGAGGCTGCGGAGAAAGGGGAACCCTCTTACACTGTTGGTGAGAATGCAATTTGGTGCATCTGCTTTGGAAAACAGTGTGGAGATTCCTTAAAAAATTAAAGATAGAGCTACCCTGTGACCCTGCAATTGCACTACTGGGAATTTACCCCAAAGATACAGATGTAGTGAAAAGAAGGGCCATATGTACCCCAATGTTCATTGCAGCAATGGCCACAATCGCCAAACTGTGGAAAGAGCCAAGGTGCCCTTCAACAGATGAATGGATAAAGAAGATGTGGTCCATATATACAATGGAATACTACGCCTCCATCAGAAAGGATGAATATCCAACTTTTGTAGCAACAGCGACTGGACTGGAAGAGATTATGCTGAGTGAAATAAGCCAAGTAGAGAAAGTCAAGTATCACATGGTTTCACTTACTTGTGGAGCATGAGGGGCAAACTGGGGGACAGTGGGAGAAGGAAAATAAATGGGAACTAGGGTAATCCAGGGAGAGAAACAAAACGACAGAGACTTTGGACACAAAAACAAACTGAGGGACGTGGAAGGAGGGGGGTGGAGGGATGGGAGAGCCTGGTGGTGGGTACTGAAGGTACCTAATGTGTGGAGTACTGGGTGTGGGGAATGGGGAATGAATCTTGGAACACTGGAAAAAGAATTTAAGTAACAATAAAAAAAAACTAATGATTTACTGTATGGTGACTAAAATAATAATAATAATAATAATAATAATAATAATAGATTCTTCCATTTTTTCACTTTATAAATTCTGATGTCCAAGAGACACATTTTTAAAGTAAAATGTCAAGTAACAAACTGAGAGAAAATGTTGCAGGGTATGTAACCAACAGACAGTTAAAAGTAATTATAAAGTCCTTAAAAATTAATAATAAAAACAGAAAAGCTATGCCAAAGAACAATTGACAGAATGAACAAACAGGTTTTTCATAGAAAGAATTATACATAGCTGTAAGTATATGAAGAAGTAAACAACCTCATAACTTAATAGGAAGATAAAAATCAAGGCTACAGCTAGATAACATTATAGTCTTTTATTGGCAAAGATTTAAAAGTCCACAACACAGGTGTTGCATAAAATGTAGATCAATGGAATAATTTATACAAACCTACCGTAGGAATATTTAATAGAACCACTTTGGAGGAAACTACCTTGTAAAATTTGCTTATCCCATACAGTAGTCCCTGCCCTACACATATACCCAAAAGGCCTTCCTGCATACAGGACTCAAGACATATAAACAAAAGTATTCATCATAATGTCTTTCATATGAGCCAAGAATGGTAATCAAAAAGTCAACAGAAAATATAATTATAATATAGTCACACAATGGAATATTATACAGTATGAGACAGTACTGTCTCCATTTACTCCAAATAAATGAACCACAGACACACACAAAAAAAATGTTGGATAATCTCCCAGACAAAATGTTAGTTAATAAAAGGAAAAATTCCAAAAGCCCATAAAAGATATGATAACTTTTGTGGGAGTACAAATAACCAATTTTTTTTTAAAGATTTTATTTATTTGACAGAGAGAAACACAGCCAGAGAGGGAACACAAGCAGGGGGAGTGAGAGAGGGAGAAGCAGGCTTCCCGCCGAGCAGGAAGCCCAATGTGGGACTTGATCCCGGGTCTGCGGGATCATGACCTGAGCCGAAGGCAGTTGCTTAATCAACTGAACCACCCAGGAGCCCCATCAAATAACCAATCTCAAAACACATGCCATTTACGCATTGACATATATATGTGAGTGGGTTGATACAGAAATTATACTCTAATATAAATGTGTGATGAACACCAAATTCAAGATTATGATTTCCCTGGGGCTCAGGTAGGAACAACAAAGAGTGTAAAGGCATAGACATCGCTGTAGGCTGGTAGTAAGATCCCAGTTCTTGAGTTGAGTGGTAGGCCACAATATGTTCGTGGTACTAGTTTTAACTGACTGAAAATGGAACTATGATGGCATGGCTCATGAGCCACACAATTATATTATTTACTAATTTTCTAAAAAGCAAGTATTTTCTTTTTTAATTTAATAATTTATTTTATCTTATTTTTTCAGTGTTCCAAGATTCAGTGTTTATACACCACACCCAGTGCTCCATGCAATACCTGCCCTCCTTAAAAAGCAAGTATTTTCTTTCCTGTGAGCACGTCTAGATAATTGCCTATAATTCTCCAATTAGATCAATTCTGTACACACCAAAAAGAAAGTTCAATTAATGTGTCAGTTTTAATAGACATGGGTTCCATTAATTTTCAATATTCAATAGTAAATCTCATACATAAATAAGTTCATCTCTGAAATTAATTTCTGGAAATGTAAAAGTAAATAAAGAAAAAAGAAAACATGAAACCCAATGTCTGAAGGGAATCTTTCCTAAAACTGTTGTTTGGCTAGGCCTGTGATCATGGTCTAAGATCTGTTAATCACCTCTGTGGTGCATCTATCCCCAGGGTCAACACCACTTCAACTTACTAGTCTTTAAGTCCTATAGAAACACTTCTTGGAGCATACATATACCAGAAGAAGTCTCTCCTAGCTTAACTGGGCAAAGATCCACCACAAATGTGTCTAACAGGAGTATACACAAAAAGATTACAAATACCGATCAAAAATACATTCAACAAACCAGATTCATCAGCCTCTCCACCAGTCCCACATTTAGTTTTTCTCCAAAATTCACACTAAACACGTCACTGAATATTAGTGCACCTGTTGCATTTAAACACAAATGAGATTGTGGTGTTAGCACAAGTAGACGGGGCTAATCACTATTTCATGAAACTCAGTAATTTGTCAAAGAAGAATCCTTGTGAATACCGCTGAAATGAAGGCTCGTCATCATGGGAAGATGGGTACCTTTGGACTAGGTAAGAACACGACAGCGCTGAACGTTTCCCTCCTGAAGCGTAAATATGTTCTGATTCTCCTTCTAGTTTACTCTCCACATCACTTTGCACATTCAAATTATGTTTAAATATGTTTGCTTCATTTGTGCTACATTTCTAAGAACAAGGTAATTTGTAAACTCATACGAGGCTATTAGAATCTGAAGTCCATACCATGAACAGTGAAAACCTGTTTCAGTGAAAACATCACATGCCTCTTCTTTACCATCTGTTTCTTCTGCTTGTGGTTTCTCCTTTTTAATATCAGGTTCACATTTAAGTTAAAATTACTATCATAGCTAATTTTGCACCAGGGATTAAATCAATATGAAATAGTTTACAGCACTAAGGAAAAGTCCAGTATTTAGATTCACAACGTAAAATTGCATAAAGTATAATTCCAGCTTAACACTTCCAGTAAGGATACCTGAGTTCCTATGGGACCCAAAGTGTAAACTCAGCTCTTAGGGTTTCCCCCTGTTAAACCTAGCAAACATGTATTTTAGAAACTATACATGCTGCATGGATGCTCACTGTCTTCTTCAGTGGTACGCCACACCTACGGTATTGTGTTCACTTCTCAACTCA
>PITA01032995.1:0-13289 GCA_004023965.1 Spilogale gracilis
TGGCCCATAGTCCGTGCTCAGTGGGTGCTAGCTACAAGTTATTGTGTGACTGCCGGTTAGAAGAGGGCAGGTTTGCGTGTGGGAGGAGGGGGGTCTGGCAGGAGTGGGACCGTAGGACTGCGCTCATTGCCAAGGTCCTCTTCGTCGTCATCATCAGCATCAAGCACCATTCACGCTCTGTCCTAGGGCTGCTTCACCCGTATTCCTTTCATTGCCCTCGATGTGGAGATGAGGACACTAGGGCCCAGGGCTGCCGCCGAAGCTGTTTGAAGTCAGGGGCAGGCTTTTACACTCTGGGCTCCCCAACCTCAAAGCTGGACTTGTTTTACTGCAGAGATGACACCTCCTGCATTTTTGGGAAATGTGACATGTATTTAAAGAAAAAAAATGAACCCTCCACCTGCCCGCCATCTCACCAGGGAAGTGGTGTGTTTTCCTTTTGAGATTTTCTCGACTTCAAGTCGCAGGGATTTGCTTTTGTCAGTTAATCTTTTGGCAGATAGCTTGCCTGCAAATGTGGACGGCCCCTGCTTCCTTCCCTTCCCCAGGGCCCTCTTGCTTTCCCGTTTTGTTTGAACTCTGAAGGCCCTCTGTGGACTCGGTCAGTGGAGAAGGCGACTGGACCTCCAGAACAGAGGCCCTTTGAGTCCTGAAGTCTCTCTTCGGCTTGAGGCCTGCAGCGAGGAGAGTGGATATTTTAAAGCCCTCTCAGTGACACTGATACCCCAAGGTGGGATTATAACACCAAAGTGGCTTGCTTGCCTTCTTTTTTCTCTGTGTCACTCGCCGGAAGCAACTTGCATTTCCACAAGCATAAGAAAGGCTTGATGGCGCTTTGTGCTGGTGCTTAAAATCCTGGTCCTGGAGTTATTCCGGGAACCAGTGATTAATGCTTCTAAGCAATTGCATGTAACCTGTTTGCTCTTCCTCCTCTTTGAGATACCATTTTGGCTTTAACAACATACCCCACTGCAAAGACCAGCAGATCGGCAGGTGTGGCTTTTGTCACTGGCATTGTGGGGGTGTCCCTGGCCCACATTTGCGTCTACAGTAGGAAGATAGTTCTAGTTGCTACTGTGAGATTGTGCCCACTTGCAGCGCGCTGAGCTGAGCCCACACAGGTGAAGACGGGGGTTTATGACATATATTACTTACACTGCTGCTTTTCTGGCTCAGGTAGAACTCTCAACGTAAACCGTTTCTTCATTTTTGTTTCAGGGAGTTTTTCTCTTGAAAGCAATACAAAGGGCAAGGAGGTTAAAGCCAAGTTCTACCCTTCAGATTATCTTTGAAATATCTATGAATGTGTGTGTTTGGGGAACCATGACCACTCAGTGCTCGAATAATGGGTGAAGTTGATGTTCTTCTAGAATGTTACTAATAATATGCTGTTGGAAAGTATTATAGAATATTACAGAGGGGCGCCTGGGTGGCTCAGTTGGTTAAGCGACTGCCTTCGGCTCAGGTCATGATCCCGGAGACCCGGGATCGAGCCCCACATCGGGCTCCCTGCTCGGCAGGAGGCCTGCTTCTCCCTCTCTCACTCCCCCTGCTTATGTTCCCTCTCTGGCTGTGTTTCTCTCTGTCAAAAAAATAAAATCTTTAAAAAAAAAAGAATATTACAGAAATTCTGCTGCAGTAAAACTTTGAGAACTGTTTTATTCTTTAAAAATGCTGCTACTGAAGTCAGTCAGAGAAAGACAATTACATGATCTCGCTGACATGTGTAATTTGGGAAACAAGGCAAAGATCATGGGGGAAGAGAGGAAAAAAGTGAAACAAGATGAAACCAGAGAGGGAGATAAACCATGAGACTTTTAATCTCAGGAAACAAACTGAGGGTTGCTGGAGGGGAGGCGATTGGGAGGGATGGGGTGGCTGGGTGATGGACGTCGGGGAGAGTGTGTGCTATGGGGAGCGCTGTGAATTGTGTAAGACTGGTGAATCACAGACCTGTACCCCAGAAACAAATAATACATTATATGCTAATAAATTAAAATTAAAAATAAAATTAAAAATAAATTGAAATTAAAAAATTAAGTCAAAAACATTGAAATGCTGCCACTAAAGATGAAGACTTAAAAAACAAAAAAAACCAAAAAAACCCCAAAACTCTGTGGCTGTTTAAGAAGTCACACAAGATGGCGCCAGAGAGCCAGAGAGGAGATGAATTCGTTTCCAGGGACAAGAAAGGCCTGAGTGAAAGGAGCAGCCAGCTGGTGAGGAGACTGTTCCTCAGAGATGGCCTGTGAGATGCCAGTCACCTCCGCACAACCTCACAGCCGGTCCTTTCAGCCCAGGGACCATCTTCTGGCTGGAACGTATGGGAGAGGCAGCTTGGCTGTGAGCCGTGGAGGGAGAAAAAAGGAAAAGACGGAAGGAGCAGAGCCTGGAATGAGCTCGGGCCAGCACTGCCTCTCGGGGACCGCATGGCCCCTGCCAGAGAGGGGAGCAGAAACAGCCACAAGGGAGGGCGGGGAGAAGGACGGCTTCTCCTCTCTGGGGCCCCTACGATTTTTAAGAAATTGTGGCCCGAACAAACAAACAAACAAACACAACTGTGGCAACATAGGGCACCTGGCTGACTGGGTCAGGGGAGCACGCAGCTCTTGGTCTCAGGTTCATGAGTTCGAGCCCCACGTTGGGTGTAGAGATTACTCAGAAAGATGAATAAAAACTGAAAAAAAAAAAAAAGAGGGCGCCTGGGTGGCTCAGTGGGCTAAGCCTCTGCCTTCAGCTCAGGTCATGATCTCAGGGTCCTGGGATCGAGGCCCGCATCGGGCTCTCTGCTCGGCAGGGAGCCTGCTTCCTCCTCTCTCTGCCTGCCTCTCTGCCTACTTGTGGTCTCTCTCTGTTAAATAAATAAATAAAGTCTTTTTAAAAGATGGCGTTGCTCTATCAAATGGTAATGTTGTGTTCGCTTTTTTGAGGAACTGCTGGACTGTTCGCCACAAGGGTTCCAAATTCTCCACATCCTCACAACACCAGCCAATTTCTGTTCTTTCTTTTTCTGTCTTTGATGATAGCCATTCTAATGGGGGTGGAGTGGTTTTGATTAGCATTTCCTGGGGAAATTCATTTTAATTAATTATTTGTTTTAAGCCACAGACTCTTTCTGCAGTCCCGAGCTTGTGCGGTGTGGCGTGGTGGGTAAGGGCACAGGGTCCGGTGTGTGATGGCCCGAGGGAGATTCCCAATGCTCTCACAGCCGGGCTGCGTGATGCTGGCGATTCACAACCACCTTGAACCTCAGCGTCTTTACCTGTTGCCTGGAGTTCATCGTAACTCCTTCTGCAGAGGTTGTCAGGAGAAATACAGCAGGTGAGATGGGAGAAGCTGTCAGCACAGTTCTTGGTATGCAGAAAGTGCTCAGCCATGGTAGCCGTGTATACAGCAGCCCAGTGCATGAAGAAGCTAGCCAGGGTTGATGTGGTCTTCCAGTCCCTTTCCTTAACACCTGCTCTCCCCCACCTCGCTGACATCCTGCCCCCCCGTGTGGCATCTCTAGCAGAGAGGAGCCCACTTTGAGTCCTGCACCAAGCAGTTTCCAGGGTTCCTCTCTGTGCTGGAGTCCAGGTCAATCAGCGGAGCTCACTGAGCCACTTCCTAAGTCTTGGTTAGAAGACATAATGTCACTAGCATTATTGTCGGCCCTTGGGAGCCAGGGCCCGGGTCTACCCTGGAGGCTCAGTTCGGAACAGACATCTCAGTGAGCTCTGAGCCTCTATCTTCCCAGCTCAGTTTCTTTTGGGAGAGCCTTCTCCAGGGGGTAGGAAAGTCTGCTGCCTCGGAATTTGAACCAGTGGGCTTCCGAAAGAGCGAAAGCGTTGTCATTACTGAGAACATGGAAGTTTTAACTTCATTAAATTCCCTTTGCAATGTGAACAGAGCAAGAAGTATGTTGCAGTAGAGTGCAGTAGGTTCACCAGTAAGTCAGGAAGCTTGGGGGGAGAGAGAGAGGCCAGGGCAGGACACGGGTCGCCTTTTCTTCCAAGGAGCCAGTGGTAACTTTGCAGGATGACTGGGTTTTGGCTCCCTGCCAGGAGTTTCTGTTTGGGCGCAGGAACAAGCCTTCCAGAAGGAGATGGTAGCTGTGGGGCTGCGGAAATAGGCAGACTCACCGCAGAGGCTTGAGCTGGGACGGCCGGGCGGAGAGGTGAAGGGGAGGGCTGGCTCAGAGGCCCAGAAGGAACGGCAGAGATCAGACCTGAGCTGCTGAGATTCCCCAGGGTACCAGAGCTGCCCGAGGTGGTGATGCTGCAGAGAAATTCTTCCTGGGGGAAGAGTTGCAGCAGGAAGTTCCTCAGTTATCTGCTGAGGAGTGGGCCCTGGGAGACCTTTTCTGGCATGTGACAGCTATTTGTGGAGCGGTGCTTTTGGTCCTGAAGGGCTCAGGAGTGAAACAGTCAATCTGGACTCAAGTCGGGGTCATGGGGACTCACGCCAGGCTGGTCAAGGAGTACAGCCTGGAGGAGGTGATGTGGGAGCTGGGCCTTCAGGGCTGCATAGAAGTTTAGATGAGCCATGGAGCAAGGGACGGAGGTGGGACAGAGGGTGGTTGGGGTGCAGGTCTAGGCAGAGGAAATAGTATGTGCAAGGCTCCAGTGGTGAGCTGTGCTGTGGGAGGTCCTGAGAACCGCTAACGGTGAGCTGTGGCTGCAGGGGAAGGTTTCCCGTGGTGGTCGTGTAGGGCTAAGTTGAAGTTCAAGAAGGAAGCAGGGCCAGGTTGTGCTAGGTCTTTTAAACCAGGTCAGGGAGTTTGCGTTTTGTCTTGAGGAGAGTGGGGAGCCAGTAGAGGGTGTGAGGCAGAGGGGTGACATGAAAGGACTCTCTGGAGACTGGATGTATGGGGGCAAGACGAATCAGATACCCATATTGCCCTCCTCCACTCCAGGCTGAGTCAATTCCAGGGTAGAAATGGAGGTCAGAGCTTAGGTGATGGAAGTAGAAAGGAGAGGAATGTAAAGTGCTTTTTTTCCACTGCACAACTCCAGGAGGCACCATTCTCATGGGCCGCTGTGTGACTGACACACCCCCTTCTGCAGCATCCCTGAATGACCAGATTGAAGACGGAAGGAAGAGGATCAAGAAGAATAGGTGATGGTGGCTGATTGAATACATGGAATAGAGAAGAGTCAGAGATACCTCCCAGGCTTCGGACTTCCCTAGGGGATTAGGGGATATGGAGGGCAGGGAAAGGGAATGGGTTTGAGAGATGCCACTGGAAGAAACTGGGAAAGCAATGGGAAGTAAGGAAGTAAATCCTTTGTGGGTTTGGGCACAGGGCCCTGGAAAGCAGGGATTTTTTTTCCATTTTGCGGCTCCTGGGTCCTAGGTAGGCTCATGGTGGCCTCTCCTGACTCCCCCAGGGGCTGACCCAGGCTCCTGAAGACAGTTAGCATTAGTGTTCGACATGGTGGGTAGCTTTGGGGTCAAGAACCAGCAGTCAGGGGAATAAATGCTGCATCAGAGCCCTCAGAATAAATGCTGCATCAGACATCCTATGTTGTCTCCATGGTGACCCCAAACAGAGAACCCCAGAGGGTATTGGGTCATTAAAAGGGCTCTCATACCACTGCCAGGACAGGTGTTCAAAGGAAACCTGGTGGTGGAACTGAACTCAACCCCCTTCTTCTCTCTCTCTCTTTAAAACCGAATGCCAAAAAAACAAACAAACAAAAAAACAAAACAAAACAAAACAAAAAACCTGAATGCCATCAATCTCATTTTGTGCGTAGCTTGGCATCTTTTGATGTCTCCAGGAGGGGTCATCCTTGTGAACTTGGGGTTTGGTTTACCAGCCTGAGCAGGGGTCCCCCGTCTGGGGAGACGTATTTCCCACCTCTTGTTTTTATTCAGGAAGTTGCTCAACCCACACTCTCCCCAGGGTCAGCCACTAACCGCTCTGCAGAGAACATTAAAAGCACCCGTGAAAGAGACATTGCAGATTTTGTTGGCCATGAACCTCAAAGATGAATTTTCCCATCACATTTTACGAGTATGGGTTTTAAAGCTTCCGTAATGCAGGGCTGTCCCTCTCCAGTGCCTGTGAACTCCTCCTAAGGTAATGATTTGTGTTGTTAATTCAGCCAGAAGACCCTGGACCATATTGGATCACTTGCATATGGAGCTGATTATTTCCCCCGCCATGAATGGCAAAGGGGAGACTTTGCTGTCTTCCTTGAACTTCTTAGCTCACTGATGGGATCCTCTGTGGGGAATGTGGGTGGGGATGCCGGGCAAGTGGGAGACGCTATGGTCCCCAACAGTATCCGAAGACCTGAGAGTTGTGAAAGGACCTCTAAGAGTGGTAGGCGGTAAGATGAACAAAACCGTAGGTTGTTAGGCTGGTCAAAGCCTTTGGGACCATTTGCCCCAGTTTGTGAAATTTGCAGATTGAGCACCAAAGCCTAGGTTTTACTCAAGGTTATCCTGCAGCCCATAACACTTAAAAATAATTCTTTAATTTACAAAACGGAAGGCCTTTTTTGGTTAAGTGGGGCAGTGAAGTGAAATGCAAGCCTCCATTTGTGGCCTAATAATAACCCAAAAGTTTTCTCCTGCCCTAAATTAAGAATCCTCATTAACGAAGAGGGTTTTTGTTTGCCAGAAAGCATGGCCTGTTTTTCCCCCTCTTATAAGGACAGTGACAATTACAGCTCCTGGTTGGGCAATGATATTTTTGTGCCTTCTCTGTGCTTACGGGAGATTAGAGTCACTAATGAGTCACTAATGGTCCTGCTTCCAAACTTAACTAGAGCTCACTCCTGCCTCTCTTGGGAGAGGTGAAGAGAACTTTTCCCTCCCTTCCCCTAACCTGTGGTGGTGCAAGGATCAGATTTACGAAAGCCAGGCCCACTAAAGCCTAACCACTGGGGCAAAGTGATGTCTCCAACCCAGGGCGCACAACCCAGACAACGGATGTGCATTTGATAGGCTTTGCAAACCTGGTTCTCCCTCCGTTGGCCATGTGTTGTTTTTTCTTTTGGAGGATGCTTGACCTGGAAAAGATCTGCCCCGTCATTCTGTTAACTGGCTTGGCCTCAGAGTAAGACTGCTTTTCCCCGTGTCCTCACGGACATTTGCTTTGAAACAAAGGCCTGTCCTTTCCCTTGATGCATGGACAGTGTGGTTTGTTTTCCTTTCTTGGCAGAAGCTTCTCCAGATCTGGACAACATATCAAATCTCTAGCTCGGTGTTTGGTGCGGAGCAGGTGCCCCAACTGCTTTAGTTTGGGTTTCCCCAGAAGCAAATCCCAAAATGCGCTGTAGGGAGCTGGGGGAAAGGAGATAGAAGGGGAGCAGGCAGCCCGGAAAAGGATGTTCTGAAGGCAGCTGGAGCTCCATCCTGTGGAAACAGTGGAATGTAGTGGAGGATTACCCCATCTGAGGGGAAAGGGAGCTGGAGTGTTTATACTCCAGTTTATCAGTGGTTGGCTGAGGACTGGGGGGTGTCAGTTCCTGAGCGCCTGCCCATCTTCTGCAGTGTTGAGACAGTCCTCAAGTGAAAAGATGGCAATGGTGTTGGCAGTCAGAGCCCTGACCCATGGCAGATGGGGAGGGAGTGGACGGGAGCCATCACATCATTCATTATTCTATTAGCTGTTTATCTATTTCTTGCTATTGTTTTCCTCCCTTCTTCCTTATTTTTTGCCTTGCTGTTAAATTTTGTTCTACAGACTTCGACTCATTTCCAACCACTGTTGTCTACTGAGATTCTGCTCTAAGCTCTGTATCTTCCCTTAATCTGTCAGGGATGCCATGACAACCTGGATATGACCTTTGGTTTTCTTTAAATTTTTGGCAAGAATGAGCTTTTATGTAGAAGTGGGTTGCTGTGGGTCTCACACATGCCCTCTGCCACCAGGATGGATGCGGGGAGTGGATCCCAGAGATACTTAAAAAAAAATGGTCTTCTAGCTGTCCCTACTGCACCCTGAGGATCTTCATGGTTCTCCGGCTGCCTCAGTGGCTTGGAAGAGGAAGAATACACAGCTGGATGTCCTCTGGACTTCTAGTATCCCAAGCCAGTTACAGAACCTTCTGGAAAGCACCCTGGGATTGTCTTCAGGAACTTGGTGGACTTCTACTTGGAGAGTTGTGTCCTGACCCGTCCATCATCCAAACGCACCGCCCCAAGGGCAGAGAAGCTGGGGTCTCGGTCCCTCGATGCTGTCCTGCATTGGTTGAGGGCTGTCCCACCTTCAAGGGTGGAGTGGGTTCCTCACCCTAGGCGGAGAGCCCTGGTAGTCACAGGCGGGAAGTGCTTCCGTGTCCTGGAATGCTGGGTCCTAGGCACCCGTGTCTTCCCCCAGGACCACGATGAGGGTTTGAGCCTCTGCCGTGTGCCAGGTGTTTTTCATGGGCTCACCTGTCTGATTCTTCTCCCACAGGAGGCAAGAAGAGAGTCAGCAACTTGCCCAAGGTCACGCAGCTGGCGTCTTGCTAGTGTCTTCTTTGAGGTGTCCTGTCTGGCCTCTCCTCAGGGGAGTTGGCTCTTTGGCATTGGCCTTGGGGCCATCTCTTGTGAGCTGCTTCCCTGGGGGAGCTGCAGTACCTCTCACCCTGGCTCCAAAGGGCTTGTGTTGAACACAAGGCAGGGTTGCTACTAAGCCCATTCTTCTGATGAGGTCCTTGAGGTTGAGAGGTTGAGATCCTGCCCAAAGCCCACAGTCAGCGAGGCATGGAACCGACTGGTTCCGGCGCCCAGCTCACTTGATTCTGTGGCGTGTCTTCACTGTGTTGGGGCGTGGCCACATAGACGCTCCATCCGCTGCCGGGTGAGTGTAAACTGGGGATATCTCAGTAGTGGACACTATGATTAATATCTATCAAAATGCCACACACACATGGCCACAGACCTAGTAATTCCACTGCTAGGAGGTTATCATGCAGAGACACCTGCCTGCGTGTGAAATGGTTTATATGTTTAGTGGGTCCCAGCAGCATTGTTTGTGCTTGTAAAAGATTGGAAATCGCCTAAGTGACCATCGGTAGGAGCCTGGCCAAAGAAGGTGTGGGACACCCGTGCGATGAAATCACAGGCAGCCATGAGACAATGAGGAAGCGGGCTGTGTAACTGTTTGCTGGAGAAAAAACCCGAGGGACAGAATAGTGTGTGCGGTGTGCTGTAACTTGTGCCAAGAAAGCAAGGGTGTGGGTCTGATTGTTGGTGTGTGTCTCCGGCAGGAGACCCGTGATACAGGAGACCCAACATCGATTGCTTTTGGTGGGGGAACTGGGAAGCTGGAATCAGGCAGGAATACCCTTTAGTGTCTTTTGAATGCCAAATCGTGTGGTTATTGGGTACCTACTCAAAAATAAATAAAAATTTAAAAAGTAAGCAATCAGTATGTTCTTTCTGTTGTATCACATTTCACTCTGAAATCCCAGGTTCCCTGTTAAATGATGGAAGTGGTATTTGTTTTAGAGAGTGATGACTCCTACGTCTATCCCTTTATAGCACTTACCGCCGCCCTTATATAAAGTTTAATTTTGGGAGCGAGTGATTTGATCGGTCTCTGCTCGAGGAGAAGAGCCACAATCACTGGGTATCTCTTGTCCACCCTTCTATCTCTGGGACCTCCACTTGGCGGGTGCTAGACAAAAAGATTTTTTGGAACAATAAATGAAAGCACTCTGTTTGTGAGAACATGCTCTTTGTCTTTGTTTTTATTTTATTTATTTATTTATTTTAAAAAGATTTTATTTATTTATTTGACAGAGAGAAATACAACTGGAGAGGGAACACAAGCAGGGGGAGTGAGAAAGGGAGAAACAGGCTTCCCACCGAGCAGGGAGCCCGATGTGGGGCTCGATCCTGGGTCTCCGGGATCATCACCTGAGCTGAGGGCAGTTGCTTAACTAACTGAGCCACCCAGGTGCCCCTGTCTTTGTTTTTATTATTTATAGCATCAAAATGCAAGAGGCAGCTGTGCCCAGAGGGTCTGATGGTCTAGGTTCAAATCCCAGCTTTGCCACTTATTAGCTGTGTGACCATGGGCAAGTCACTTAACCTTTCTGTGCTTCAGGTTCCTCATTAGCTGTTTGGGAGCTGTGGAAGTACCAACCACATAGGATTGCTGTGAGGATACAAAGAGTTCATATGTATAAGCATTTAAAATAGCGCTGGCTAATCTGTAAATGTGAGATATTATTATTTGCCACGATTTTGGCGCTTTTCTCTTTATAAATCCTCATCTCTGTGATTCTAGCAAAACTTCTTGTAGAATTAGGGAAGGTCTTCAGATGAGTAGGAATACTTCTTTGTTTGTTCCTCCTCTTATTTCTTCCTTTCCTGCCACATTAGAGTGGCACTTATTTTTCCAGCGGAGACCATCAGGGAACAAGGGCTCCCTACGGTAGAGGACAGTTGGCCTCCAGGTTGTGCAGGGATTGTGTGTGTGTGTGGGGTGGCTCTTTTTTTCTTTTTTTTTCAACACCTAAGTCTGCACACATTCCTGGAGACCCTGGGCTTCCTGCTAGCCTTTCCCACAAAGCCACACTCTTCCCATTTCCCCCAGGGGCAGCTTGGTGGGGCTGGTGAAAGCCCAGCTCCCCGGTTAGCCAGTCTCTCCACCAACCCAGCCTCGCCAGCCTGGGAGGCCTGGAGAGCTTCAGGGTGCCTAGGAAACTCTGCTTTCTGTTTGAGCCTGTGTGAAAAAAGACATTTTGGCTGCCAGCTTACTGATTGTTACTGGGGAAAATTGTGGCTTGAGTGGCCTTGATGGAGATGCACAAAGGACAAAGGACGTGAGCAATTGGGGCCTGAACTGCTCAGGGCTGCCCTATGGGGAGCAGGGCTGGATCTGTGGGGAGCTGGGCCAAGCTGATCAAAGAGCAATGGGAGAGTGGCTCTGAGGGCATGTTCACAGCAGCTGCCTGCATTCTGATGGGCTCCTGCCGGTGCCCTGACCCCCTCTCGTTTCTGAATGTTCCCCTCCTCTCTGGCAGCTGGCAGGATGTGGGGACGGCCTGCTGCCCTCACTGTCCTGAGCCCCTTTCATCCCGTGGCTTGCATGGCAGCCAGCCACCTTGCTCAGAGTGATGGGGGAAGTTCTCCTGCCGCTGGGAGGCCAGGTGCTGGGGTGAGATGGCTCATTAGTGCTAGGTGTTCTCCACCCAGTAGTCTGCCCGTTTGAAGTGTCTACTTTGGGTTGGCTCGTTGGTCATGACGGCCAAACTTGGAAAATGGCAGGAGCTGTGCACTCCTCGGCCTGGGCTCAGAGGCTAAAATTCATCTCCTTTCTTCTTAGGAGTCTCTAGGCTCCTGTGCATTTCATCTTGTTTCCTAACCCAGGATAGCTTCTTCTTCTTCTTCTTCTTTTTTTTTTTTTTTTAAGATTTTATTTATATGACAGAGAGAAACACAGCTAGAGAGGGAACACAAGCAGGGGGAATGAGAGAGGGAGAAGCAGGCTTCCTGCTGAGCAGGGAGCCCGATGTGGAGCTCAATCCCGGGTCTCCGGGATCATGACCTGAGCCGAAGGCAGTCGCTTAACCAACTGAGCCACCCAGGCGCCCCAGGATAGCTTCTTATCACAGTAAAATGCATCCTCAGTGTTCACCCAACCCCTGTGGTGCTCAGCCATATGAAACAGCAGTAAACAAAATCATCAATGTGTTTCAAAAACTGAGGACAGGGACAGTAAGTTGACAGTAGCCTGTAGGGGTGAGAAGAAACCCAATCTCTTCAAATCTCAGGTTTTAGCTTCTTATCTGCTGGATCCTGAGGGCAGGATGAGGAAGAGCCAGAAAGTTGGATGGTGGCTGTTTCCCTTTGTTTTCAAGTTCCCCATACCGTAGGGCAGGGGTCATTAAAAAGAAAGAGAGAAAATTTCCAGAACTTGATCTTCTAACTTTTTAAAAATATGAAACAAAAGCAGCAAAAACTCCTCCCAAACCCTCTTCTCTGCACCTTACTTCCGAAAAGCAAACCACAAGTAAAGATCACACAGTGCTGATTGTTAGGCTGTATCTGACTGGCTGTGTTCTTATTTGGCCCACACAATATATGTTATTATTCTTCTTAATTTGAGCCAACATTTAAACACTGGGGGATTTCAAATAACTATCTAGAAAATCTGGAGTCAATGACCATATTCAAGTTGCAAAACCATATGGGGCCATGAAGTTGTAAGGGGCTCAGTTAGCCTCTTACCATCCCATTCCCTGCTGTCTTGGCTGGTCTCTAACCCAGGTAGGCATCTGAGTTTGTCATTTCTGATGTGAAAGTTCTGGCAACCAGCTGTTGTCACAGAAGTTTTCTGGATTAAGCTTTCTGGAGCAGTGAGAGGATGGCGCTACTGTTCTTAGATTCTTTTCCTCCAGATTTGTCTTACCCACTCAACTTTTATTGACTAGCTTTATTAACCCTTTTTCTGTATTCATAACAAGCCTAGAAGGCGAGCTTCCACTTCAGTCTCTCTGGCCTTATAGAGGTTTGCTATTTGATTTGAAATTATGAGGCTTTGTGAATTTATGAATGTTTTGATTTACATGCTTTTGAGTAAGTGGGAAACTGAGTTTCAGATTTGTTCTACAGCCTTGGGCCATGTTGACTTAGTAATTGTTTCCAGGAACATGTCTGTTTCATCCAAGTTATTGACTAACTGTTGCCCTAATATTTCCTTGTTATCCTTTCACTGTCTGCAGGATCTGTAGTGATGTCCCCTCTCTCATTTCCGATGCTGGAATTTGTACTTTTTCTCTTTTTTGATGTTCAAACTCACTTAGTGGTTCTTAATATAACTATGCTTTGATGATGTCTATGTATTCTATGCCTATCTCTACCATCTGAGATTCCCTCAATTGCCTCCTTTTTTCTGAAGGCACAAACCACTTCCTGGACCATACTGCAGCCACCACTGGGGCCAACCAGTCACCTGCCCTGAGAGTGCTGGGCCCTCCCCCTTCCCTGTGCTGTGCAGCTGGGCCAATCAGCTGTATACATGAGTTTTCCAGTTCTTCTTGCCCCTCTGGATTTAGAAAAACAGAAACATGACTGTAGTTATGGAATCTGCCACCTGCAAGTTCACGGGAGGGTCACCCCGTGGGATAAACATTGACTAGTGAGAAACAGGAAACCCAAGCGAGCATGCCAGGACCAGAATCAGAGGAAGGTGAGTGAGGCACTGAAGGTGCAAGGTAAGGAGGCACCTGCTCTGAAGGTCATACTGGTACATCAGGTGTTTGCCTTGCCTTACTCTTTTCTGTCTCCTAGAATTGGCAGATAAACCTCCAACCTTCTTTTCTCCCACGGAGTGCTCTCTGAGGGTCAGTTTCTCCTTG
>PITA01032996.1:0-13296 GCA_004023965.1 Spilogale gracilis
AGTCCAGAAAGTACTTGCTTGTGCCTGGCAGTCCTTAACATTTCCCTCTGGGAAAACTCAGCTCTCTAGTTGCTTTTGACCATTAATCCTTCTTTTATCCTAAGCATCTCTATAAGGGATAGACCTGGAACACTTTCAAGACCAGACCCTTTTTTCAAAGGAGCATAAATTGTTCAAGAGCATTGTTAACAGTATGTGAGAACATAGTCCAAGCACATTTTGAAAGTGAACTACAAAAACAGGTCATAACAATGAGTGGACAGCATTGTTGCCATAATAGCCCCACATGGAAGTGATTGGTTATTATCAAAACCCACTTACCATGTTGCAACAAGTTTGGATGAAATGACAAGGCTGTTGTTTTTCACTGTGGCATAAACTGTGCTCATCACTGCATCACTATATTTAGAGGTTCTCCGTGATGCAGATAGAAGGGAGGAAGGTAATGATATGGGGGAAGGAGAGGGGAAGGAGTGGAAGGGTCTGGAATTCACAGCTGCTGTATGCTACAACTGTTGTATCATTTTTTAAGAAAATATTTGTTTATCTATTTGAGAGAGAGAGAGAGAGAGAAAGTTGGGGGAGAACAGAAGGAGGAGAGAGAATCTCAAGCAGACTCTGCCCCGAGCACAGGGTGACAGGGGCTCCCTCTCACCACCCTGAGATCATGAGCTGAGCTGAAACCAAGAGTTGGTTTGACTGAGCCACCCACGAGCCCCTGTTGTATCATTTAATCTCATGAATATCATGTCACTTAGTTCTCCCCACAGCCCTGTGTGATAGGTAGCATCCCAAATATATAGAGGAGGAAGTTGGGATTCAGAGAGGCTAAGTAACATTCAGTTAAAAAGTGTTGGAGAGGGGTACCTGTCTGCCCAGTTGGTGAAGCATGTGACTCTTGATCTTGGGGCTGTGAGCTCAAGCCCCATGTTGGACTCAAAGCTTAGTTAAAAAAAAGTGTTGGAGAGAAAATATGAATCTACATTTGCTTGACTCCCAAGTCCTTACTCTTGCCATGATACCATATTTGCTTCCTGGTGAATGGAAAACATGCCAGAGGAAGGGGAAAAAAAAAAAAAGCCAGATAGCAAAGTCTGTTATCCCAGTGAGTTTAAACGGATGCCAACAGAAGAATATCACTTGGAACACACTCAAGTTAGGAGAAGTAGAGAGAATAAGGAGATGTCTTGCAATATCCTTGGCAAAAACCAGATGTAGGAATAAGCATGGTGGGGATGTGAGGGCAGCTTGGAATATGGAGGAAAGCTGTAGTTGAATACTTAGATCCACAAAGAAACAAGATTTCCTTTTTTTTTTTTTTTTAAAGAATTTATTTACTTATTTGAGAGAGAGAGAGAGAGAGAGCACACAAGCTGGAGGTGGGGTGGGAAGGGGCAGAAGGAGCAGGAGAAACAGATTCCCTGCTGAGCAGCAAGCCCAAGGGAGCTTGAGGTCGTGACCCGAACTGAAGGTCGTGACCCGAACCGATTGAGCTACCCTGTTGCCCCTGTGATTTATTTTTATTTAAAAAAAAACTACTGGGGCGCCGGGATCGAGTCCCGCGTCGGGCTCCCTGCTCGGCGGGAGGCCTGCTTCTCCCTCTCTCACTCCCCCTGCTTGTGTTCCCTCTCTGGCTGTGTTTCTCTCTGTCAAATAAATAAAATCTTTAAAAACAAAAAACAAAAAACTACTAATTATTTAGCAGGTTGAGACCTTTTGGAACCTTGGTGGGGTGTGAATGTCCTTTGCATTTGGGAAGGATGTGAATCTTTGGAGGCCGAAGGACAGAACCTTAGGATGGCTCTCCAAGATCTTGGCTCTTGGTGCATACACACCACCTCCCAGTTATTCGCTCAAATGTTAGTCTACGTAAGCCTGTGAAAAGATTTTGCAGGTATAACTAAGGTCCTACATCAATTGACTTTAAGATAGAGAGGTTTCCAAGGGGAATGACTGAATTTACAAGCCCTTTTAAAGCAGACTTTTCCCTGACTAGTTGTAGAAGAGGAAGAAACAAACATCCTTATTGTGATCCTCCCCCCCCCTCCCCGAGTGAAGATGCTGGCCAATGGGAGCTACACGGCAAAGAATTGTGGGTAGACTCCAGCATCTGACAGTGGCCCTGGGCTGACAGTTGGAAGGAAAACGGAGACCTCCGTCCTACACTCACCAGGAAATGAGTTACTGCTAATAACCTGTGAGCTTGGAAGAGAGCCAAGCCCTAGATGAGAACACAGCCCTAGCTGACACCTCAATTTCAGCCCCGGGAGACCCCGAGTAGAGGATCTAGTTACTCCTGTCCAGACTTCTGTCCTCTAGAAATGAGGAGATTGTAAGTGGATGATGTTTGAAGCCAGAAAGTTGGGACGACTTGTTATGTAGCCATAGAAAACACACACATTGCATTTTGCTGGTTCCTTCTAGAAGTGAGTGAAGAAGCTATGGCAAGTCTTTTGCTCTCCATCTCTCCATTTGATGTTGAGGAAATTGATACACAAATAAGCTTACATACTTTGCTCAAGTTCACTTAACTCATTGATCATAGAGCTGGGAGTAGACTGGTCCTTTTCCCTGATGAGAAATAAAGTACTTTTTTTTCTCTCTCTTTTTTTTTTTTTTGAAATAAAGTACTTTCAGCTCTTCCATACCCTAACATGCTCCTGCGGGCTCTCATTACCAGGGCAATGTATTTGATCCTGCTTTGATTCAGTGAAACAGGTGGTACTAAGGGCGGGGGGGGGGGGCACCCACCTCTTTACGTGATTCCTGGACTCTGCAAGTGCTCTTAGGGTAAATGTCTGTGGAGGGAGCCTTCTCCAACCTCTTGGCCACAGTCTTGGGTCTCATCAACAGTATCTTCTGATGTAAGGTTCTATAGCCTTTATCTTTAAAAAAAAATTTTTTTTAAAAGATTTTGTTTATTTATTTGACAGAGAGAGATCACAAGTAGGCAGAGAGGCAGGCAAAGAGAGCAGAGGAAATAGGCTCTCTGCTGAACAGAGAGCCTGACACGGGCCTCGATCCCACGACCCTGAGATCATGACCTGAGCTGAAGGCAGAGGCTTTAACCCACTAAGCCACCCAGGCGCCCCCCTCTTTTTTTTAATGAAAAACTTATAGCTAATTGTGTATTACATTTGTGTGTATGCCTGTGCATACGGGTATGTATCAAATTCTCCAGTGATTTCCTGCAGAATTCAAAATTCCTTCAAAATCTGTGGCTGCCTCAGAGAGGATGAGAGGAAGAGGACTCCTGTCTCCTGGCAGAGGTGACCAGTTTCCACCTCCTACCCATTTCCCTTTCTTCCTCTTAGCTTTGTTCATGGCCGCCCTGAATAAAGACCGTTTTCCAGCTTCCTTAGAGCCAGGTGTGCTCATGTGACCAAGTTCTGACCAGTGGGATTTGAGGAGGAATAATGTGTGCAGCACTTTTTTTTTTTTTTTTTTAAGAATTTATTTATTTAGAAGGAGAAAGAGAGAATGGCGATTGTGGCCGGAGGGGAGGAGTAGAGCAGAGGGAGAAGCAGGCTCCCCGCTGAGCAGGGAGCCCAGTGAGGGGCTGGATCCCATAACCCCAGGAGATCATGACCTGAGCAGAAGGCAGATGCTTAACTGACAGCACCGCCGCCCCCCGGGGGGAGGGGGGGACCCAGGCAGCATTGTTTTCTCTGGCTTACTCACTCCTCCCTTTGAAGAACTTAGCTCTGGCGTTATCCACATTGGTCCCCCTGCGTGTCCCCCTTGTGTGGTCTTGGGGCCCCTCGTGCATGGCTCTGTGTTCAGATGTCTTCCATCCTGGGTCTAGGCACCTTGGGTGGAAAAGGCCCAAGTTCTCAGTTCCCTTCCCACACAAAGCCATGAAATCCCTTAGGGGAGGGCTGACTCCTGTCCTACCAGTGAGCCTGTTGCATATTCAGTCCACAATATATATTTGTGTTAAGTGATCCTACGTGTGAATGAAAGACATGGAGGAATGGATCATAAGCTGGACGTTTACAACTATTACCTGGTTACTGCTGCAATCTCACGTCTTTCCGTCTGATGCCGGCACACTCGGGACTCTGCAGCATGGTTTTCTGATGTAAAATGGGGTTTTCTTTGGGAGGGACACGCTGCACATTTAACATTAAATGCCCTTTATTTTTTGTACAATTGGAGCTTTCAAATCAAGCCAGAGCCCTCTAACTTTTCATCTCGTTTCTCTGTCGTTCTCCTTGTCTATTTCCTTCCACCCTCAGGAAATCCCCCTATCTCTGTCCCTTTATTTTCAAGAAGCAATCATGTAGTAAATCCCATCCCACTGAGTCAAATTTAGGTCACCTTTTATTTGGTCAAAATATAGTTTTCCTGGCAAGTGGTATCACTATTATTCAGGAACACACATATTGTTTTACTTACAGCTCTGTAGTATTTTATGTTCTCATATAAATGTTATGCCTGGATTATAGCTGAAGCAAACTGGACTCCATTTATTTGAAAAAAATAATGGGAAATCAGGTTTATTCTATCCACCTTTCTGACAGTGTCCCGTTCCTCTTAGGGGCCCTTCTGGGTGCTGCTCTGCCAAGAGCTCTCCTCTGATCTCTGGGACGGTTTTCCTGTCTACCTATAGCGAGCCCTCTGCCCGGAGATGAGACCGGGCCACCACCCAGGGAAGGAGGACAGGCTCCTTTGCAGAGCTCCGGGGAGGGACAGAACTGTCAGGTTCTCTCAGCTGAAGATCTTGGACGGGGTCAGAAAATGGTGACACTTTCTTTGGGCAAGGTGTTCCGCACAGTCCTGACTGTGGATTCGCGCAACCTCATTGCCACTGTCTTGCCGTCAGGGAGGGACTGTTGCCCTCAACAGGGACTGTTGTTGTGTGTGTGCATGTGTGTGTGTGTGTGTGATTATTTCGCTAGCAAATGGTGAAGCTAGAAGGGCAGTCTGGCCCCACTATCCAGGATCTTTCTGCCATACTTCTCAGTTTTCCTAAACACACGATTGCCTATTCCATGTCTCTATTTACAACACGTTACCTTGTATATACATATGTATATACACATATTGCGATTTTGCGGGGATGTGTGCAGGAACATAGTTCTGGAATCCTTTCACAGAATGACACAAATAGGAATGGCATTCTGGAGCTTTGTTGTTGACAGAACCCAGTTGCCTGTGTAATGAGACATGGGCTACATACAGATGAGATGCAATGTTCAGATCAAAGAGGAAAATGTGCCCAGTGACGCACAGTGGTCCCTCTGCTTCATGGACAGCGGGAGCCATGTTTGTGTCAGGTGCCTTACCTGATGGGTTGTGTGCCTTCTCCGGGGTCGAAGTGAGGCCAGCCTGCCCCACAGGCGGGCACCCTGGGGAACTGCCAGGGGAGAAGCAGCCGACAAGACCTCAGTACAAGTAGGGTTATGACACATGTGATGATAGGATAACTTGAGCTCATCGTTCTCCTCAACTCCCCTGGTCTGGGGGCTGGCGACACTATACTCAGGCTCCCAACAGCCTGTCCACACGGACATGCAGAGGAAGCAAGGGGCAGAGGGTATGATTCCAGGCAGCAGAGTCTTGGATGCTAAGAGTATGTGCTGGTGTCAGTTGGCCAGAGTTCAAGGCCTGGGTCCGCTTCTTGCGTGACCTTGTGCAAATTACAATAACACCTGGTGCCCCTGTGTTATGCTTGTGTCATAGGGTTGGTGCGAGGATTCTGTGAGATGAAAATGGGAATACTACCTGAAGCAGGGTCAGCGTCCAGTGAATGTCAGCCAATATTACCATTAAAACATGGTGAGAATGTGTTGTTTCTTTTTACCAGTATCTGATGAATCGTGTTTATACAAAATGTTTATACATTTTGAAAGCATAGTATTAGACGTTAAATGTTATCATTTGTTAAAATTCTGATTCGTTGGGGCGCCTGGGTGGCTCAGAGGGTCAAGCCTCTGCCTTCAGCTCAGGTCATGACCTCAGGGTCCTGGGATTGAGCCCCACATCAGGCTCGTTGCTCAGCAGGGGACTGCCTCCCCCTCTTTCTCTGCCTGCCTCTCTGCCTATTCGTGATCTCTCTGTCAAATAAATAAAATCTTAAAAAAATTCTGATTTGTTGAGTTAAAAAATTAAACATCAAACCTCCAATAATTTTTGGTTAAACTGTTCCGTTTAGGAGTTTTGCTAAAGAATCACGGTGGACTCACAGAACAAAGGCATACGGTTTTATATACACACACACACACACACACACACACACACACACACACACACACACACATATTTAATTGCGGTAAAAAGCACAGAACGGAACTACCATCTAAACCACTTTTAAGTGTATAGTTCAGCATTGCTACTATATTTACATTGTTGTGTAATCTGTAGAAATTTTTATCTTGCAAAACTTTATACTCACTGAACAACTCCCCATCTTCCCCTCCCCCTAGCTCCTGGCAACCACCATTCTGCTTTTTGTTTCTCTAAGTATGACTACTCTAGATACCTCATATGAATGAAATCATACAGGGTTTGTCCTTTTGCGGCTGGCATATTTCACTGAGCATAATGTCCACAAAGCTCATCTATGTTGTAGCATGTAACAGGATTTCCTTCCTTTCTAAAGGTGGAGTAATATCCCATTGTATGGATATACCACATTTTCTTTATCCGTTCATCATTGGTAGACATTAGGATTGTTTCTGCCTGTTGGCTGTTGGGAATAATGCTGTAGTGAACATCGATGTGCAAATACCTTTTTGAGATCCTGTTTTCAACTTTTCTGGATATATACCCAGAAATGGGATTGTTGGATCATACGGTAATCCTATATACTTTTTAAAAGATTTATTTATTTATTTGATTGATTATTTATTTATTTATTTATTTGAGAGAAAGAGGGCATGAGCAGGGACAGATGGAGAGGGAGAGAAAGGATCTTAAGCAGACTCTGTGCTGAGTGTGGAACCTGACACAGAGTTCAGTCCCAAGACCCTGAAATCATGACCTGAGCTGAAGTCAAGAACTGGCTGCTCAGCTGACTGAGCTACTCAGGAGCCCCCAGTAATCGTATTTTAATTTTTGGGGGCAACCTCCATACTGTTTTCCATAGTGGTTACATTTCATGCATTGTGTATTTCCGCCAACAGTGCTGGAGGGTTCTATTTCCTCAATATCTTCACTAACACTTGTGATTTTGTTTTTTAGATAGTAGCCATCATAATGAGATATGAGGTGATAGTTCGTCATGGTCTTCATTTACATTTCTCTGATGACTAGTGAAATTGAGCATCTTTTCATGTGCTTGCTGGTCACCTGCATATCTTCTTCAGAAAAATTTCAATTCAAGTCCTTTGCCCATTTAAAAATGAGTTAATTAATTTTTGATGTTATTGTTGTTGTTGTTGAATTGCAAGATTTCTTTACATATTCTGGCTATTAACTCCATATCAGATATGTGATTTGCAATTATTTTCTCTGATTAGGTAGGCTGCCTTTTCACTCTATTGCCTGTTTCCTTTGATGTGTAAAAGTTTGTCAGTTTGAAGCAGTCCTATTTGTCCACTTTTCACTTTTGCTACCTTTGCTTCTGGAGTCATATCTAAGAAATAGCCAAATCCAATGTCATGAAGCTTTCGCCTTTGTTTTCTTTTAGCAGTTTCATGGTTTTAGGTATAATACTTAGTTAAATCTTTAATCCATTTTGAGCTAACTTTTGTCCATGGTGTAAGGCAAGAGTCCAATTTCTTTCTTTTGTATGTGAATATCCAGTTTTTCCAACATCATTTGTTGGACAGAGTAACGTTTCCCCATTGGGTGGTCTTGGCTCTCTTGTTGAAAATCGTTTGACTATATCCTTGAGGTCTGTCTCTCTATTTTCCTCTGTTGGTCTGTGTGTTTCTAGGCCAGTGCCATACTATTTTATTACTGTAGCTTTGCAACATGTTTTGTAGTTAGGCAGTGTGAGGCCTCTAACTTTATTCTTCTTTTTCAACATTGGTTTTATAGTTCACAGCCCTTTGATTCCATAGCAATTTTAAGTTTTTTTTCCTATTTCTGTAAAAAATTGTCATTGGAGTTTTGATAGGGGTTGTATTGGAAAAAAATATATATATATACATATATATATGTATATATATATATATATTTTTTTTTTTTTTAAGTAGGTTCCACACCCAGCGTGGAGCCCAATGCAGAGCTTGAACTCATGACCCTGAGATCAAGATCTGAGCTATGATCAAGAATCAGATGCATAAGTGACTAAGCTTCCCAGGCGCCCCTACCTACATACATGTTTTTTAAACAAAGGATTACAATAACAACATAACAACACAGATATTTATTGAGTGCTTGCTATGTGTATTAGCTTCCCCAGAGCTTCCATAACAAAATACCACAAACCAGGTGGCTTAAAATAACAGAAATGTAGTCTCTCATAGTTCTGGTCTGGAAAAATGCTGGTGGGGTTGTGCTTCCTTGTCCTAGCTTCTGCTGGTTTGCTGGCAATCCCTGGGGCTCCTTGACTTATCGTCTCAGCATTTCCTACTCTGCCTATGTTATCACTGGGCTGCCCTCCTCCTGCATGTTTCTCTCTGCTCTTTATAAGGATACCAGTCATATTAAGGATTTAGGGCCCACCCTGCTCTAGTGCAACTTTATTTTAACTGATTCCATCTGAAAAGACCCTATTTCCAAATGGGGTCACATTCTGAGGCACTGCAGACTAGGACATCATCCTACGTGTTTGGGAGGGACACAATCCAACTCATCACAGTATGAGTCAGGCACGATGCAGAATTCAGACATCTCTTTAATCCTTATTACCTTCATCATATAGAGGAGGACATTGAGCTTTAGAGGAAACCCATGACTTGCATAGGTTTTCCAGCTGGGGAGACTGTCCTTCAAGCAGTTGCCTTTGCAAGTAACCAGGGACTTTGATTTAGAGGAGAGACTTTGCCTCTAGGTCCCTCTCACATGTTAGCCTTTTAGCAACAGTTTTCATTGTGCTTCTATTTGACCCAAAGATTTTTCAGAGGGTCAGCTTCCCTGGGCCAGAAGCTGGATCAGGCCTGTCTGGTCAGATTTTTTTCCCGATTCTTTTAGACATGAGTAAGATGTTGACCTTTCCAGGTACAGAAAGGTGTAGGATCCAGGACTTGGAGAAAACTCAGAGAAGACTGAAGACACACATGGTAATTTCCTGGTTGCACGGATGATATATAGAGAGCAATATATACACAGTGATGGATAAAACCCAAGATGAACACATGGGTTATTGTCCTTCACAGAGATGAGAGAAAATGGGTTATCTGCTTCATCCCTCACCTTTCCTGATTGTCTTCATCACTAGCCTTCCAAAGACTGATCAAATTGGGGAAATGGAGGCAATCTGGTATTACTCCCCACCTCCACCTTAAAATTGCTTTGAGGAAAAAAAACAAACCAGTGAAACCTGAGACCGCATGTCTAACTCCCCTCAGGAACATTCATATCTTAGCAGAACACAAAAACAAAAGAATTGAACTAGATTAATTCTTTTGACCCTCTTTCTCAAACCAAGACATTAAAATTTTTTTTAATTAAAATTTTTATGGAAATTCACAATGAAATGTAGATCAAAAGGGAGGTACTGGGGCACCTGGGTGGCTCAGAGGGTTAATTAAGCCTTTGCCTTTGGCTCAGGTCACGATCTCAGGGTCCTGTGATTGAGCCCCACATCAGGCTCTCTGCTCAGTGGGGAGCCTGCTTCCCCCTCTCTCTCTGCCTATCTGTGATCTATCTCTCTGTCAAATTAATAAAATCTTAAAAAAAAAAAAAGGGAGGTACTGAGCAGGGAGCCCCTCTCCTGGCTCCATCCCAGGACCCTGAGATCATGACCTGAGCCAAAGGCAGATGCTTAACTGACTAAGCCACCCAGGCGCCCCAATTCACATCATTTTAGAATGTATTTGTTTGGGTCAAACAATAAGTTACTTTCTTATTTATACACATCCATGTTCACACTGGTATATCTTTGGTAGCTTGGGGATGTTTGATTCATATATTTCTGGTTTATTTCTGTGTATCAACAGAGTGTGATCCTTTAGAGGACAAACTTTTACGAGACTGAAGTTGCCTTTCACAAAATCCCCTTTGCTTCTTCCTTCGTTTTCCCTTAATCAAATAGCAGGTCACATTTGACCACAGGCAGACCCTGACCCAAGGAGATTTGGGGAGTTGAGAGAAGGCATTTTACTTTTTCACTTACCTCACTAGGCAGGTCCAGAAATGAGGGTTTCCCTCAAGCCCAAAAGGAAACTGAGTGGGCTTTTTTTTTTTTTTTTTTTTTGAACGGTTTCTATCCTGCCCTAGCTTTTACCACCTGCTGCCTAGTGCAAGGTTTCTATTTCAAAGAAGGCACGGAGGCGTGTGGGGCACACAATCTCACTGAGTGTTGATTCCTAGGCTCTTGACGTGGCTTCTTGTGCCTTACTGCGCTGTTAAAAGGCCCAGTTGTTTATTGAGTCTCTACTATGTGCTAGTATGGTCATAACTATGGGGGATGAAAAGATGATTGCAATGTGGTCCACAAGCTTACAACCCCAAGGAGCCCAGAGTCTAAACATGTCTGATACTGCTGAAGAACCACAGACCACGAATTCAGAGTCCAAAAGAAATCTAAAGGTATCACTGACCACTCGTTAGAGCGCGGGTCTCGTTCCAGTTAGTAAAGCAGAACATGGCTCTCTAGGTAGCAGATGCATCAGTATCATGTGTATCTTGACAAATTATAAATTAAACTTAAAAAAAATTATTTCCTTTTTCTCATTTCTGTTGGCGTGTGGATTTTTTTTCTCATCTGATGAGTTACTTGATAGGGGGACATTAATTTCGTAGACCGCATGCGTGCATGCACACACATACACACAAGGTTAGGAATGGCCTCTCATAGCAACAGCACTGGTCCAGTTAGAAAGACCATTCTTGGGACGCCAGGGGAAATTTAAATGTGGCTGTACATTATGCTTCAGTATTGTGTTGGTGTCCACTTTCCTGGACAGTATTTGCCATATTACTACATGGTAGGTTGTCCTTATGCCCAGGAGGCCTGAAGTTTTTGTGAGTGAAGTATTATGATGTTTGCAAGAAACTAAATGACTTAGCTGTAAGTAAAGAGATAATAATTTAAAATAAATAATAGCTAAAATTATTTAGCTGGAGAGAGGGGAAGAGAAAGTATATATGTAATTGACAATGGTGCATCTGGATGAGAATGATGTAGGTTTTTTTTTTTTTAAGGATTTTTATGTATTTATTTGAGAGAGAAGGAGAGCACACAAGTGGGAAGCAGAAGGAGAAGAAGGCTCCCCATTGAGCAGGGAGCCTGATGAGGGACTTGATCCCTGGATCCCGGGATCATGACCTGAGCCGAAGGCAGACGCTTAATGACTGAACCACCCAGGCACCTTTATGTGGATGTTTGTCACACCATTTTTGGAGCTTTTCTGTGGGTTCACAAGTTTTTAAAATTAAAAATCAGGAGTGGGTAGGATAAAAGGCCCAGGTCTCTGGCATGGTGGTGTATCTTACCAATGGAATTTTCTCCAAGTCCCAGGCACCGCTTGGACTTTTCATTATTGTGCATATTGTGTTTAACCTCTAGCAAACAAAAAACAACAACCACCACCACAACAAAAAACCTCAGGGGATATCATAGATTCTGGATCTACTGCCGTCCTTCATTCTGACATGTTCTGCTGGTTCTGATCATTAAAATGACCGATGTCTATGTCACCACTGGAACCATAGGGGTACCGACTGGCTGTGGTTTTTTCTGAATCATAATCCTTGTTCTATCTAAGCACCTCTCATTATATCATATATATATATATATATGTACACCACTATGAAAAGAAAGAGTCTACATGTTAGATGCCATCAACACCAAGATGCATGGTGATATAACAGATATGAAAATTTGGAAAAAATTTCATCTGAGATTGGATGAGGCTTTGCAGATTACCAGGATTACAAGGAGGAACAAAGGCAAAGTGTGGGTGAGGAGAGGTAGATCAATGAATGCTACCCCAGTGAGCTTCCCATTGCCTGGGAGGACCCATCACCGAAACGCAGAGAAACAGAACACGCTCCTAGTAAGAGCCGGCACTTAGGCAGGATCTTCATTTGGCCACTCCTCTTCCTGCAGGTGTCCTGCACGTCAGGCCCTTTGTACCCACGATCTCATTTTATCTTCACAACAACCTTGTAAGGAATTTATGATTATACCCTCTTTGCAGACAGAGAAAGCTGAGGGCTAGAGACATTGTATGCTTTGTCCCGGGCCACACAGGAAGGAGGAGGCGGAGCTGTGTCTCACAAGGAAGCAGACCGCTGTCAAAATCCGCACTGTAACTGCTCTTCTGTACACTCTGCTCCAAAAGCTAAAAAAAAAAAAAAAAAAAAAGCACAAGGGAAAGGGCTGTGGTTATATAAAAATTTAAAAATAAGAACACACAGTGAATGACATCTGGAAATCTGGGTCCTCTCATCAGTGAGGTCTTCCCAGATCATCCTTCATTAGAAGGCCCCCCTTCCCTCTCCCACAAACCCATCCCTCTTTCCTCTGCTTATTTTTTCTCCATGGCACTTCCCACCATCACCATCCCCCACTGTCTCTTTATTTGCATAGTGCTTGCCCTCCCATTAGAATATAAGCAGCAGAAGGACACTGTCTTTCATTCATTGCTGTGTCTCCAGCACCCACGACCGGGTCTCACACATGGCAGGGGCTCAGTGTTTGCAGAATGGGGTCTAGCCCTGTGTTTGTCCCTTGGGAAGCCAGTGGTCTGATCCCAAAACTCTTGGTCTGAACTTTACTCTAAACGCCCAAGGACCCTTCTGCTCCCCAATCTGCATCAGCTCTTCTGGGCCACTTTCCTGTAGCTCTTTGTAGTGGGACACTGTGCTTCTTTGCTTAGCATTTAGGTTCCTCTCTCCATCTTGACCTGGTCCAGATTAAAATTAGCATCCGTCTTTTGTCTCCAACAGCAATTCTCTTCTCTTCTCTCCTATTCCTCATTGTATAGCAGAGTAACTCATTAGATTAGCTCCTTCCCTGGAGATGGGCAGAACAAAGGAGGAGAGAGAAGGACACCAGGCCCCCTGGGCTCAGGTGACACCTGGCCACCGCTGAATGCCTCCATGGTTTGGGTCTCCGACTGGGCCCTAAGGGCTGACCAGAACCCATCCTAGATTCTCTAGAGCGTTTCTCCCAAGTTATGCACCCCTTATTCTCAGTAGATACCCTGCTTCCCACTTCTCAGAGCACGAGCTCCT
>PITA01032997.1:0-13278 GCA_004023965.1 Spilogale gracilis
AAAGACTTACTTTAAAAGGTTTCAGTGACCATACAATACAACTATGTTGTGTTGATGTTCTATTGCTATTTCCTAGGCCAAAGTTTTCCCTGCAGGTGGAAGGTTCAAAGAAGCTTGGAATTCTACCTCAGTTTAATAAGCGTATAGTTTAGGTAGTAGAAGCATGTACTCTTGCTTAAATCAAGTATACTTTGGGACAAAGAAAGCAACTGCAGATAAGCACTTGTCTTTGTTTTTAAGGCAAGTTATACTTCATGTATGCTTGTATTGTTCTTCTAGAAGTCGATGCTTAAAAGAAACTACTAAAATCCACCCCTCACCCCAATGAAATTTTCTTCAGCTGTCTCACTAGTCTCTTGTTCACTTGCTGAGAATGCTTTCCTTTGTTCCGTGTGTGAATGCCTACAATTTAATTATATTTAATAACTGCCTGTTGAAAATTTATTGGTGAGTTACACAATTTTAAAATAGACAAAAAAAATTATACAATATTTTGAACTCACTGTGGTTTTCTATTAAGTATGTCAAATATTATATAACTTCATTTTTACTGGGTACCAACAATCTCTTAAACTGACCCTAAAATCCAAAGACTAAAAATTGCCCATTGGTTGGGGGGGGAGATCCTCCATCTCTGTGCCCGCTGAGTAGCTTATGCAGACTATATCAGTATGTGAAGTAATCTCTGAACAAAACAATTTCCACATTCTATATAAAGCACACTTGGTTATAGGTTATTCAGTATTTTAGTTTTTTAAAGAATTCTCCATAAAAGCCCATGGAAAAGAAAAAACAAATCTCATTCATATGTTTCAATTTCTTAGAATGACTAGGTAAGTTTGCTTGAATGGGGTAATGAAACACCTAGATTTACGAAGTGGGGGTAATTGGCACTTAAAAACTGCAGTTACAGGAAAAACAAATATAAATAATTTTCAATCAAGCTGGCTATATTCCAGGGTATATGATCGATATCTTCAGTAATTCTGAAATCAATGAAAGCAAATCAGATGAATAAGCCTTAATCTAACCTACCTTGGACACCTGTAATACAGCAATTACACAAAAGACAACCCATTCATATATGTCCATTATGCTATTCTTATTTAAAAATAACAAATGAGAAATAACTGGCAAAGAGAACTGCCAAGGAAGTCAGCAATATTGCTGTGCTTCTCCACGAGGAAGCTGTTATGACCGCCGAGTGTTTCATGTGGAGTACCTCTCTATATTCTACTTCCTCAAAAAAAGGGGCCTTTATACTTTTATTATTTTTTCCTTTACATACAGTAACACTTTAGAGTTGCGACCTATTTCTTAAGATGACAGGTCAACTTAGTATCTTATAATAAGAGGGAAAATAGAATGCAAAACTGGTTAGTACTTTGCCCAAGGTCAGAGTTAAAAGAAGTATACTAAAAAATATTCTCATGTTCTGTGGCTGTCTAAACATCTATCTATTTGATCTGATTATTCAATATTATATGGACAAGTTTCTGTGGGGTTCTGGTTTTAAAAGGCCTGACACAAGAGAGATCATACTATATGGTTCCCCGTTATATAAAATCTAACAGGCAAAACCACCCTGAGTTGTTGCGTGACAGTGTGGTATTGGGTGTGGGGGAACGTGGTGATTACAAGGAGTCACAGGGGACCTTCTGGTGCTGGTTAGATGGGTGTGTTTACTGTGAAAATCCATCAAGCTGGATACTTAGGATTGGTGTACTTCTCTGCATGTATGATACATTTCAACAAAAAGTTTTAAAGGTAGTGTGCTGAGACTCCAAGAGCAACACTTTTTAATAGAAATAAGGAAACAAAAGTTAGGGAAAAGAAGTTAAAAGCCTAAGAAAGTGTGTATTCCTTGAAAAGACGGTAATCTAACAACTCTGAAAAAGGCTGGGGGTGATTAACTCAGGGAAAATTGGATCCCTGGAGAACTGTATAATGAGCAGAGGGGGTACATACAAGTAAAAGGTGAATCTAAATGTAAGGGGGTGGGGAGGTGACCACGATCCTTTGTTGAGAGGCAGGTGTCCAGGGAATGAGGCAAGAGCAACTTCTCCCCCTAACTTACAAGGAAAGAGCACAAACAAATCAGTGTTTTTTTTTTTCTTTTTAAACAATGATCTCTGCTTGTCCACCATTGTAGTTATAATTAGAAAACTTAATTCCTCCCTAGCCTGTAAAGTAACTCACAGGAACCCTATAATTAGCTTTGATAATTGTCTTCTAATCAGGCATGGCATCTGCAAAATAGGTAAGTTCCTTTTCTTTTGAGTATTACATATTATAAATATTTTTGCTCATTACAATGAAATATATTTCAGTAGGTATCTGAAAATGTAAATTCTATCTCAAAGTTTTCCTGTTAACATGACACTACTAAAAATATTGAGAGGAATAAGTACAAGATTTAAACCTGGAATCTTAGCTCCAGAATCGCAATAACTTAAACAAACCCAGCCATTTGGAAAAAAACAACAACAACAACAAAAAAACCAACAAAATGCAATGCGTGGCATTTGGATACTCTATCTTAAGTCTAATTACACTACAAGATTCCTAATTCTTTATGAAGCAAATGAGCTCAGCTTTGCCTAAGGTATGTAGTAGGTCCATTCACACCCTGAGCTGTACCCGGAGCTTAGCTAAATACGGAGACAAGAAAAAGACCCAAATTTACTTACACATAGAAAGCAACGCATTATAAAGGGAGATTCCTGTGGAATATAATGATAAAAATCAAATAATTTATGTGGTTACTTGGAAAAGAATCTTTCAACCTTCAGAAGTACAGGCCCTTCTGACCTTGTGTTCTATTGGATTTGTCTGACAACAAGAGGTGAAAGAATTCTGTGGCTCCTTTGTCTCAACAGTGGGATCTAAGAAAACACTGGCAGGACTCATCAGAGAGGTTTATGAGCCTGCAATTCAAAGAGATTAAAAGGAAAATCTAGGGAGATTCTTTCACACTGAAGAATAACATTAAATAACTATTAGCAGCTTGGTTCAGTAAAGCTTACTAGAGCTCTCGCTGGGTCATTCACAACTTTCTAAAAGAGGAAAGGTTTTTTTCAGGTCCATTTGGGAATCAATAAATATTTCTTACTTCTTACAAGACAATGGAATTCCAGCCTTTTAAGCTTCCTCCTAATGACAGTAAAATTTCTAAAACAACTTTTTGCTGCCTAATAATTACACTTCCTAATCCCAGGAAACCTTTTCTAACTGTAGCTACAATTCAAATAAATTAGTAAAAATAAGTAACAGCAACAAAAAGCTATGGTGGAGAGGAATTTAACATTATTCATTATGGTAGAGATATCAGAAGTCTCATTCAACCCAAAATTGGCTAAAAGATCTAGTCCATCAGCAGTTCTGTCCCTACTATTCATGTGTAGCAATGTCAGAACTTACTCGAGCAATCAAGTCCCCAGGACACTCTCATTTAGCAAGGAGTCTATTGTATTCATTTTTATGCCTTTTAAAATTAAGTTTATTTCACACTTATGGAAGTCATCTGTGTATAAAAAACAAATAGTGTTTTTGTTTCGGTCTTCCTTAGTACTTTGCTGTTTTAAAACCAAGTAATTTAATTTTATACAATCACCTCATTCTTTTTTTTTTTTTTTTAAGATTTTATTTATTTGACAGAGAGAAACACAGCCAGAAAGGGAACACAAGCAGAGGGAGTGAGAGAGGGAGAAGCAGGCTTCCTGCTGAGCAGGGAGCCCGATGTGGGACTCGATCCCGGGTCTCCAGGATCATGACCTGAGCCGAAGGCAGTTGCTTAACCAACTGAGCCACCCAGGCGTCCCAGAATCACCTCATTCTTAAAAATCATTTCACTACACATAATTAAAATTTTCATATAGGAACTAAGGACATCAGTTTCCTTGTCCTTAACGCTGTCTGTTCTTAGAACAGTGTGCCTTGATAAGAGATTCTGAGTCAGGCAACATTTAACATGAAACCTGCTCATTAAATCAGAAAGCTCTATAATCCTTTCCCAGGTGGAATTAAAGAGTCACAACTGCAAGGCTTTCCATATCAAAGAAAAATTACAAACTCGGAGTTTAATTATGGACTTGGAGGAACTGGGGCTTTTATAAACTGAGCCTACATGCAGTGCTCATAAAAGATACCAAATGAAACCTGGAACCTGAATTTCATATTTCACTATACAACAGGTAGAACAGCAGCGGAGGTAGGCCTGGCCTCTCGTTCTGACCCTCAAATATAACTCACTCCTGCCCATCTGGAACTAAAAAGAGGAGGTTTACACACCTATTCAGAACTTGACAGCACAGCACAATATGATTAAAAGTCAGAGAATGGCTTTGAATTCCCCCTCTATCCATTATTAGCCATATGACCTTAGGCAAATCACTTAACCCCTCTGAATCTCAGATTCTTTCTCTGAAAAGCAGATATTAATATCTTCCTTAATAGGCTGTTCAACAATGACTGAAAGACAATTACCACAGATATAGTGCTCAATAAATGGCAGCTGTTTTAACGGTTATCATATCATAATGTTTTGTTGACCTGTTCATATCACACCACAAGAAAATGACTAAATTCCAATCCGTTATGGGAGGGGAAAGCCTCAGGTAGCACAGGGTAGGCAGGCAGCAACCCCTGGCCTCGTGTGGATTTGTGACAGGGTTAAGAAGTTTGATGTATTTGCTGTTGTCGGTGCCATTAAAATCGACCTGTTATTACCAAAGCCACAGTCCGTCTGATGTATCAAACAAAACCAAAAGCTTCAAATCACAGAGAAAAAATTCCAAATAGTTAATTCGTAGATTAGATTCAGAGATTAGAAATGATGGTAGATTAGAGTGTCGGGAAGATTTCTTTGGGAGTTGGGGGTGGATTGGAGGACTTGAGTTCAAGCTTGAACAAAAAATCAACTGTGATAAATCAGAATGGGAGGGTGTCTGAGTCATGACAAGCAACACAGCCTTATGTGTTTGAGAGACCCTAGATGAACCAGGGGGGGAGATCCATATCAGGTTTGTGATGGGTATAGGCTAGAAAAATTAGGAACAAACTTCAAAGCTTCTATCCCATTTAAATTCTACACAAATGGGTAAATGTGTTGGGCAGAGAGAAGTTATAAAAGTTCTTAAACAGGGCGCCTGGGTGGCTCAGTGGGTTAAAGCCTCTGCCTTCAGCTCAGGTCATGATCTCAGGGTCCTGGGCTCGAGGCCCACATCAGGTGGCTCTCTGCTCAGCAGGGAGCCTGCTTCCCCCCCCCCCTCTGCCTGCCTCTCTGTCTACTTGTGATCTCTCTGTCAAATAAATAAATAAAATCTTTAAAAAAAAAATCTTAAAAAAAAAAAGACTCTTTAAAAAAAAGTTCTTAAACAGAGGAGTGAGAATAAAGCAAGCTAGACCAATCAAAATGTAAACAACTGTAGGAGAAGGCCAATTAGCAGCTATGGGTATGTGCAATACTCTGGGTACAGCCTACCGTGATAGCTGTGAGAATAAAAAGATCACACAGTAAAAAAAAAAAAAAAAAGAAAGAAAAGAAAAAAATGTCAACACTCATTTCTAATTCACTGGTTATACACTGAGCAAAGTAGAAGTAATCAGAATGTAATATGAAAAGAAGGTTAGAAGGATTCAAGTCTGAGGGAAAAAACAAGCAATGAGAAAGGTAACCCTGTTTGGGTTAAGACTCATTGATTTCTTTCTTTTTTTTTTTTTTTTTTAAAGACTCATTGATTCCAATTGGTCAAGTACCCAAGTAAAAATTGGGAGAAGATGTTAAAGTGGGTGACACAAACTTCCTTAAATCTTCCATTTTCACTAGTATTAAATCAGAACTCCCAACTGTGTCCAAGGATGCCAGAATTATAACTTTAATCCTGCCCACAGGTTTCTATAACATTTTTTGAAAGTAGCCAAATTTTTATACAAAACCACTGAGAAAAGATCTTAAAATACATTTTCACTACAAAAACAGATATTTGCATTCAAGTAAAAGGTAACATGAGTAGTCACCTTCTTGTGACAAACAGATGGAGCAAGAGGACCCTCACAGAAAGTCTTCTCTATACTCTCTTCTCCCTCTGAAGAAAATGCCAGTCCCTAACTGTCTAGATGGATTTTCTGCATCATTTCACATACGTACTTTTCCCAGAAACAGTCACCAAAAAAACATGCCCCCTGATGCTTATCTCCAAGTTTTACCCGAAGCACATTTTTACAGCCAATTTTCAAATTCCTAAAATCAAATGGAAATACTGATATGATCATAGATGGAAACTCTAATCTGACTAATACAAGTATTTTGTAAGGGTCAGTTTTAGCACATAACCTACACAAATATATGCTGGCCTTACGTTAACTCAGATTCATATTATCTACATTCATTTAAAAGTGTCATTTTCCTTCTTATGGAGTTAATCAGTCTTTAGCATTAACTTGCTTTTCAGGAAGGATTCTTATCTTGGGCTTAAGAAATTACATGTTGGAGCACCTGGGTGGCTCAGTCCTTGGGTTTCTGCCTTCGGCTCAGGTCATGATCCCAGGGTCCTGAAATGGAGCCCCACTATTGGGCTCCCTGCTCCCAGGAGGCCTGCTTCTTTCTCTCCCACTCCTCCCTGCTTGTGTTCCCCCTCTACCTGTGTTTCTCTCTCTGTCAAATAAATGAATAAAATCTTTTACAAAAAAAAAAGAAATTACATGTTGACGCATTAATGTTGGTGCGGTTTTAAAGATATGTTTGTATTTGGCCCATAATTTATCTGCCATTCTCAGATATTTATCCTTACAAAAGGGACAAGGTAAATGTATAACACAACACCAGAAATGACCTTTTGTATCTAAGGGAGAGTAGCTGATTAGCTTTGAGTAAAGACATACTGACTTTACAATGTCTGGCCCAATCTCCGGAGCCAGGCTATTTTGGGTATCCAAGTACTCGTCTGATTGGGTAAGGTGAAGACTCCACATTAACAAAACAATTTACTAATAGAAAATCAAGATACATCTTAATATAAAATAATATGCCACCAAGAATTCCAAACACAATCCACTTATTTCTTAAAACATTATTTAACCTGACTGATTTCATTTGAAGGTTTGTGTTACATTAGGTCACACAGAAGTAAACTTAACTCATCAGCGGTGTCACTCTACAGAGCCACTGAGACATTGGACATTTGTGTGACTGTCATATCACAAAACAACTGAATCATGATCCCTATTATTTTCCCATGATATACTTATGATGCATTTTTTAATGTGCTTAGTATTTGAGAAAACTCCTCATATATTTATAAGGGCACCAAAATCTATTTGACAGATATTACTCAGATAAACATTTTATAAATCCAGAAAAGATTTTCCAAAGTGCTCATCTGGTTGTCTGAAATGCAAACCTTAATCCTGAATACGTGCCTTTCAAGGGAGCATGGGAAGCAAGGCTATGGAAGCATCCTTAGAAACAAGAAGGTAAATATGCCAACTGGAACTAATTGATTAATTTGCACTAGTTAACACTGCTTTCAAAATGTATACTATCTGGAAACTGAATATTACTTATCCTTTTTTAGATTTGCTTTTCTTCAGCCGGGCTGACATTGCCCTAAAAATATCAACTAAGAATAGATGCGTGGAAATGGGAAAGAAAGAATATATGTACTTTACTGGGGTTATCTACCTTAGACTTTTTCTTTATTAGAACTCATTTGATAATATCTTTTGTGAAGCAAAGAAATATAGATGTCAAGGGTCCTTTTAAATGATTTTTTAGTGAAATAAATGGTGTGGGCAATATTGATGAGGGTTTCCTTACAATAGAGCACCAACTTTGGGTTGTGAAATATGAGAAAGCATTCAACATATAAATAAAACATCTCTTGCCTCCTTCCCAAGTATTACGGAGCTCAAATTTATTTTATACTTCAAGTTCATGGAAGGCAGGAAACAAACATATTTAAAGCACACCCTATGAAAAGAAAGTTTTACAATGAACTATCACCACATGCAAAAAGAGTTCTGTATAACAAAGCTATTTCCATGTCCCCAGGGGGTGACCCAGAAAAAAAGAGTGCTTTGACCTGGTTATAACAAATTCTCTCTCTCTTGGTAACCTATCCTGGTCTTTAACAAATTATCACTCTCAAAGGTTTTCCTTCTATCAAATCTAAATCCTCACTGTTAGAAGTTCAAGTTCATTTCCTTCTTTTGAGGAGCCAATTACTGAAGATGGGTCAAGAAGGAAAAATTAATGTCAGCATTCAAAAGAAATGACAAGATGAAACTAGGTTTATTATGAGATTTTTAAAAATAGCTCTAGTACGAAAGGCTTAAAAACAGCAAGTTATATTTGGATAAGAGACTTCTACTTCTTATCTGAACAGCAATCCAATCTCAATTTAAAACTGAAGTAAAGCATTCTTATCATTTGGAGCTGTTGGTAATGAAGGAAATACTTCGTACTTAGGTCTGACATATTAAAAGGTCATGAAAAGCTGCATTTCTACTGTTCTCCTAGAACCTGCCTGAAAAACTTGCAAAAGCAAACTGAACATTATATAAGTTCCAAGCAGATCTGCCATGAATCAGGACCAACTCTCACTGTATTCAGTTTATCTAAATGTTGTTGTGGCCTCATCAATGACCTACAAGAATCCCCTGTGATCCTGTAAGTTGCAGTTCCCTCCATTAAAACCTTAAAACCAAGGACTCAAAGCTCAAAAGAAACCCACATTTCCAAGGACTTCCCAAAGGCAATGAGAAAGGCTTGAAGCTGTTACTTGTTCTTACAACATTTTTAAAATGTTTCCTTCATGCAATTCTAATGCTCACTTTTAACCGTATTTCCTATTTCTCGCCATTTCTTGTTTACCAACACCCTAGCAAAAGACCTGATTCTTCCCTCTTTCTCTTTAGGTAGTGGGCTTCTAGTCAGTTTTACCGACAGGTTCTTAACAGTACACAGGCTGTGGAGTGGCAAAAATGCAGAGCAACAGGGCAAACTTGTATCTTATACCCCTTGAAGTACAGTTTTGTGGATCATCCTTATCATAAGCAAACTGTCACCCACAAAGTGACTGGTAAAGATGGGCAACTTCTCACCCATGACACATTTGTGTATAGCTTCACCACTCTCACAGAAATACTATCATATGAACCAAGGTTAAAAAGATAGATCTATGAATAGAATTCATCCACGAATGGAACCACTTGTACAATTCTTTTGTACGAAGTAAAACATTTACAAAAGAAACACAACATGTGCAAGATACTTACATATGCACCAAATAGGTAAGACCCAATATTCAAGCCATAATTGAAAATTAATCCAAGTTCATTGCAAAGGTACAATCACCAGTTTCTTAATATTTTTAAAAAGCTCATCAGTCTTAAAAAAGTAGGAAAGGCTTTAGTGCTGCTGATTAGTATGATGAAAATCATTATTGAATTCTCCCATATATAAGCAAATAGCTCATGCAGTCTTTATACACAAAGATATCACACACTGCCTATAAGTAATACTTAATTTTATCAGTACCATTCCCTCTGGAAATAAATATGGGTATTCCATATATATCATTGGCTTTATCCTCTAAGGCTGAGTTTTAGAAGCCTGGTTTCTCAAATCAAATTTTCAGAACCTTAATATTAAAAGCCTTAAAATCATTTATTAGGTTTGATGATGTGCCAGTGTAGGGCATGGGAGGGGTTTCAATAATCAACTAGAGACAGTGAGCTTTTATTAACACACCCGAGTCAATGCTGAACCTGGTGCGCCATTGCAGAGTGCCATTGAGTGTTTCCCCACAGGCTGTAACTGGTTATTGACTCCCCCCCATTAGCATGCAGGGTGCATATTGAAGGTTCAAACAGAAGACTGAGGGACTCCTATCCCAAGGCCAGTGCTGAAAGACAGCCCATCACTTCGCGTAACTGTGCCTGATGTGTGACAAACCTGACCTACATTTTTCCCTTTCTTTCTCACAAGAGCTTGTCACTGTTTTAAGCAGCTGTTTTCTAAAATGAAAAAAGAAATGACTTTTAAAACTGCTTAGGAAAGGTGCATTCCTAAAATACCATTTATAACAATCTTATAAAGAACAGTGTATTCAGGAGACAATCATGAAACCTAGCCTAAAACAAACTGAAAGACAGCAGAGTGGTTTAGGATGCCATCCCCTATAGTGCCCTCCTTTCAACTATCATTTATATAGTACATACTATTAAAACTGCTACAACTTAAATTTGAATCAGTATATAATTAAATTTAATGAAAAGAAGTTATTAAACATATTAATTAGAAATGTGTATTAAACATTTTTTCATTAGTAGAAAAAGGAGCTTTCATGGCTTCCTAAGAAGCCACATCTCGGTATTTCTGTTAACTTCCCAATGGATACACAGTAATCACTACTAAGTGGAGGACATAGTTAAAAACACTGATGGAGGGGAGGAGTCAAGGCGGCAATAACTTGGTACGAAGGCTGGAAAATGCCCCCCAGGAAGAGCTGCAGACTGGCTTCAAAGCGTTACCAGTGTGCTGTAGCTCCTCACCCCAAGTACCCACCACGCCGCTGCAGGTCATACTCTTTTTTTGTCTCTTCATTCCCTAGAATTTTCCATGCCTGATCAATTTCGATGAACTTCTGTATACATTCCTCCACTGTTCCTGCTGGCACATCTGCACTTTGTTTATCTGGATGATACTGCCAATCAAAAACAAAGGGAGTAGTGAATAGAGAGGGTTGATGGGGGTAGGTTAAAAACAAAAACAAAACAAAACAAAACAAACCCCAAAACTCTTGTAAATCTAAGTTTTAGTTAAGAAAGAAGGTGATGAGAAGATGAAAACTAAGATGCCAAGGCAACGAGACAACAGTGTTGGGCACAGGAGACGACTGCCAGGTTAATTAGACCACTGGAGTAGCTATAAATCCACCAGTGACATGATCTGTCACAACATGCAAAGACAGCATTTTCTGGATAATTTGCTGATGGAATTACTGGTCTCATGGACAATTTACCTAGAGAGGATGACTAACACAAACAGAAATAGGTACGTGCAGATGAGAAGGACATGACAAAGAAAGGGCACAAACTATGCAGTGTATGAAGTTTTCCTTATATAAGGTGCTTGGCTGTAAAAACCATCACTAATGAACTACTAGCTTTTTCTTATGAAATCAGATTATACAATCATACTTAAAAATAAATACCTTTCATCTTCCAGCTCAGCCCTCAAGGTTTTAAAGTTACAAATCCCCAAACAAAAACTTTTACCGAATAATGGTTATTCGAGGACAGACTGGTAAGAAACACGTTTTCTGTTTTAAAGATTGAGAGAGAGGGAGAGAGCATGTGTGTGCAGAGGCCCGTGTGCATGCACACACACGAGAAAAGGGAGGGCCAGAGGCAGAAGGAGAGACAGAGCACCTCAAGCAGATTCCCCACTCAGTAGAGCCCCACATGAGGTTCTCTCATGATTCTGAGATCATGACCTGAGCCAAAACCAAGAGTTGGATGCTCAACCCAGGCATTCCAGTAAGAAACAACTTTGAAGAATTCAATAAAATTCAATAAAACATTTGGTTGTAACTTCATTCATTAACAAATCTTTCTCACTTGTGTTCTCCAAATCTAAGAAATGTTTAAAAATATTTTCATATGCAGTAATTTGTTTAAGTATTTGGTCAAAACAAGAATCTTTTCTATAAATTCATCAATTCTCAAATGCTAACGTAAATGTGACTTACTAGAAGTCTCACTTATATTATTCCCCACACACACACATTCTCCATGGTTCTCCCTTCTCTTTTTATTTATTGGTTCTGAAAGAATCGATGTCATTTGGATTTCAGCCATCTCTCAATAAATAAGTGAGAAAAGGTTATCTAAATGTAGAGACATTTCACTTAAATGATGTGGGGACCATAGTAGCAGATATTCAAAAGTGTCATTTTTTCACTCTCAAGTAAATAAGGAACCACTTGACAGTATTCAAATAGAATGTGCTACCAGTAATTACTCTGAATGCTGTATCAAATATGTTACAGAACATACCTTAATTTTAAATTACCTTAGGAATTTCCTTTGAACTAGTAGACTGGTTTTTCTCCTTTAGTTCTTATCCTTTTTCTTCCAAGTTTTTATAATAAAACAGACAAAAACCAAACCAACCAAGAAAACCCACCACTTTTACACTTCATGACATTAATATGGTTCACTCACATACTCACTAATTAATAATTAATAATGGCATAATCACTTAAATTCTTTCTTTGACTATTTTACAGACATTGAAAGAACACAAAAAATTTACAAGTGCAACGTCACGTATTATCCAAGTTTCTAAGGCCAAAGTCACTCAGTGAACTGTGACAAGGAACAAAAAGTAAATGACTTTAAGCCTCAATCCATAATTCAGAAAGTATGTAAATTTTTAATCATAACATAGACTACTGGTTTTGACAGTGAATTTGTTTTCATGCTGAACTTTATCACACTGCTGATGATTCTCATTAGCAAAGCAAAAGCTATTGTGTTATCTGGTTGCACAGAAGAACATCATGCATGCAGAGAAAAAGATTATAGAGCAAACAAAGAGAATTAGGCTTCCATTTTCCCTTTGGCAAACTGTTTCTCTTCCTACGTCAAATTTAACAGTTATCAACATTTAAATATTTAAGCTAATTAATATAATGACTGAAGAAAATGGAAACTGAGGTTTTACTATTTCATCTTTTTATGGTCATGATTTATCAAATGATGCCCATAAAAAGTAATTCCCAAACTGAGGTCTAGGCAGTCCCTACATTTGGGCCATTTAAGTAACATTCCCAAACCAAACCAGAGTTTTATATATTAAAGTTCTCTAGCTAGCAGATCCATTCTTCTTGAAGATTTATGTAACAAGCCTTACCAAGAAAGCCCTATGAAATCAAGAATTAGTTTGTGGGCACTCAAAACTAAAAGCTATCACTAAATTTTACTGAGTCATAGATCAGTTCTATGATAGTCCAAGCATAATTCAATTTCTTACTAACTAGGTATTTTCCTGACTGCTATTTTATTTTTTTAAAAATATTTTATTTATTTATTTGACAGAGAGAGAGATCACAAGTAGGCAGAGAGGCAGGCAGAAAGAGAGGAGGAAGCAGGCTCCCTGCTAAGCAGAGAGCCCGGATGTGGGCCTCCATCCCAGGACCCTGAGATCATGACCTGAGCCGAAAGCAGAGGCTCTAACCCACTGAGCCACCCAGGCGCCCCTGACTGTTATTT
>PITA01032998.1:0-13290 GCA_004023965.1 Spilogale gracilis
AAAAAAGATTTTATTTATTCATTTTACAAAGAGAAACACAGCGAGAGAGGGAACACAAGCAGGGGGGGTGGGAGAGGGAGAAGCAGACTTCCCGCCGAGCAGGGAGCCCCATGCCAGGCTGGATCCCAAGACTCAGGGATCATGACCTGAGCCAAAGGCAGATGCCCAACGACTGAACCACCCAGGCGCCCCAATAGTTACTATTCTTAATGTAAAAGAGCTTCCACAATCAACAAGAAAACGTAAATGACTCAACAGAAGACGGAGAAAGAGACAGGAATATGTATTTGCTTAAATGGAAATCCACAGGATCAAAAGCTGTTTGACTTTCCTAGAAGACAAGCAAAATAAAATAAATGCAACTTTGTAATCCACCCAAATGCAAAAACTGAAAATGCAGAAATGTAGGTAAGCAAATTATAATGCAATATAACATTTATACTAGAGGAAGCATGAAATAAACTCATATGCTGCCATTACTTATCAATCTAGTGATTGCATGGCAAGAGATCCTAAATAAATACAAGCTGCTCAAAGCTGATAGGTAAAACATTAATACTAGTTAACACTGGGAAACAGAAGTGAGAAAAAGAAAAGTTTTGTTTTACTTGATGCTTCTAATTTTACAAATATGCATATCTAAGATACAAGGATGTCAACACACACATTTGTCTAAAGAGAAGATCCTGGGGGCAACCCTCTCGAGTCCTCTCTCTTTGGGAGCTTTTACTATTATCACTCAATAAACATGGCTTTGCTGCCCACCCAAAAAAAGAGAAAAAAAAAATCCTGAGTATATTTTAAGCTTTATGTACCACAGACATACAACAGTCTCATTAACTAATGAATTTAATTAAAAGCTGGCCTTTATCATTCAGTTACATCTCAGGTAACTATTTGTTAAGGAAGGGAACACAGGCTCCACACCCAGCACAAAGCATGATGTGGGCTCTATTTCACCACCCTGAGATCATGACCCAAACTGGAATCAAAAGCCAGACGCTTAACTGACTGAGCCACCCAGGTGCCCCATATCTCATGACTTTTTAAAAACATTGGGTTTGAGGGGCGCCAGGATCCCTCAGTCCAGGGATAAAGCCCCTGCATCGGGCTCCCTGCTTGGCTGGAAGCCTGCTTCTCCCTCTCTCACTCCCCCTGCTTGTGTTCCTCTATGGCTGAGTTTCTGTCTGTCAGATAAAAAAATAAAATCTTAAAAACAAAACAGGGGCGCCTGGGTGGCTCAGTTGGTTAAGTGACTGCCTTCGGCTCAGATCATGATCCCGGAGACCCGGGATGGAGCCCCACATCGGGCGTCCTGCTCGGCAGGAAGCCTGCTTCTCCCTCTCTCACTCCCCCTGCTTCTGTTCCCTCTCTGGCTGTGTTTCCCTCTGTCACATAAATAAATAAAATCTTTAAAAACAACAACAACAACAACAAAATGGGGTTTGAAAATATGGGGTCCGTAGGTAAATGAGAACATGTTCTATGCAATACCAACTACTAAATCTAACCTTTAAGAAAACAATTTGACAGATGACATTTCAGTAGGGGCTAGTAAGATTTTCTCTGTTCTCAGAAATCAACCAGAACTCTTAAGAATACATACTCTTAAGTGTAATTGTACGTGTAGTTGTGTGTGTGCAGTGAGAAAATAGTTACTGTTTCACTTGCTGTTCATAGTGAAACTGAGTGGCTAGAACAAACATTTACCACTACGGGGGGGAGGAGGGGACTCAAATTCATGGCATTAAAAATCAATCAGCAAAACAGATAAATTATATGTTATACCTAGTATATCCCCATAAAGCTGTTAAAAAAATGGATGAGTGAAAAAGCAACTTAAAAAATATGTAACAGTGCCTTATGTTTAAAAGGTACATCTAAATAATGCATAAACACATTTATTTTTTAAACAGAAGTGTGGAAAAGAAAATAAACCAAACTAATTTCTATTACTGGTTAATAATTTTATTTCTTTTAAGGTTTTATTTATTTATTTGACAGAAGAGAGCGAAGCCCAATGCAGAGCTCGATCCTAGGAGCCCCAGGATCACGATCCGAGTTGAAGGCAGATATTTAACCGCCTGAGCCACCCAGCTGTCCCTATTACTGGTTAATCTTGAACACTAAGATGGGGAAAGAGAAATTCTTCAGAGTTGTGTGGTCCAGGAGATGCCATGTAGCCTAAACTTCAGTGTCCTCCCTGTTTAAGAGGTCATATAGATTGTAATGGGGATTCTATGAGACCATATGACCAAAGTTGTTAGCATAGTAAGGATGAGGTATCGCTACAAGACAACACTACAATTTCATTATAATAGTTACAATCCAAAGAATGTTAGCTATATTATAAAATACAATCCTTACTGCAATAACTCATCTGATCTTCCCTACACACCCGAAGTGGACACCATAAAAAGGTGCTCAATTTTAGGAAAAATGCAAATTAAAAATGGCACGGATAACATTTTGCACATATCAGAATAGCAAACATCAACGTGTTTGAACACCAAGGCCCTTGGGGAAGTTGCAGGGACATAAATATTCTCATATAATGCTGGTGTTAGTGCAAAATCGTATCAGCCCTAGGGATAGCAATTTGGCAATAGCTATCAAAATTAAAAACTCAACTTCTCCTTTGATACAGCATTTTCACTTCTGAGAATTTATCCTGAAAGTTATATTTGCACTTAATGATATATTTTGACAGCTTGGTGTAGTTTAACAAGTAACTGATAATACCCCAGTGTCCACCTACAGCACAAGAACTTCCCTGTGGTATCACTACATAATACCTTGCAGCTATAAAATAGAATGAAAAGAAATCCCATTCCTAGTAAGCCCATGTTCAGGATATATTACATTAAAAAAAGGGGGGGGGGCACCTGGGTGGCTCAGTTGGTTAAAGGACTGCCTTCCGCTCAGGTCATGATCTCTGAGACCCTGGATCGAGCCCCGCATTGGCTCCCTGCTCAGCAGGAAGCCTGCTTCTCCCTCTCTTACTCCCCCTGCTTGTGTTCCCTCTCTGGCTATTTCTCTCTGTCAAATACATAAAATCTTTTTTTAAAAAAAAAAGAGGATCTAGAACCTGTATATTCCATGTTTTCTAAATGTTAATAAAAAGTATGGGGAATTAATATATATATTTATTTGCATAAAGAAACTCTGGAAGAATACAAAAGAAACTAATATGAGTGGTGAGTAGGAAGAAGTCAAGAATAATACATAGCCTGGGAACTCTTAAATCCAGACTTGAGTAAATACTGTTTTGATTTCTAAAATATACTTCCTCGAAATTTAAACCAAAATCAAAGCAGTCTATGGAAAGATTTCTAGAACATAGTAAGTGGAAAAAGCTAAAGTTTATGTAGTACCAAATTACAAACAAATCAGAGCATAAGAACAGGTGTGGAGTATATACTCATTTGTTAAATATTCAGGAAGGCTATGCACGACTGTCAACATTTGTCACATAGAAACTTCAGTGGCCAATGTTTAACAATCAGATTGGGAACTGAAAGGCAGGAAACACTGTTTTGCCCTGTAGGCCAATTTTTGTGGTATAAATACCGCCACCACAGTGGACTGTAAATTATCAGTAAGATAGCTTTGCCAGAGTTAGGAAGAAATGCACATGGTCCTGGAAGAAGTGGATGCCATGCTACCACTAAAGGTACAGTCCCACAGCACTTCATGAAACAGGCTCCAGTAACTACATTATGAATGTTAATTCATTAATTTATTTTTTTGGAAGATTTTTATTTATTTGACAGAGAGAAACACAGCCAGAGAGGGAACACAAGCAGGGGGAGTGAGAGAGGGAGAAGCAGGCTTCCTGCCGAGCTGGGAGCCCGATGTAGGGCGCGATCCCGGGTCTCCGGGATCATGACCCCAGCCGAAGGGGGTCGTTTAACCAAATGAGCCACCCAGACGCCCTGAATGTTTATTTTTTTTAATGATGATTTCCTTGACATTTTATATGCTTAGGTATAGTGCATTCCCAAATATCCACTTTGAATCTCAAAATATTTGCTAACATCTACCCCTCTAGGGGCGCCTGGATGGCTCAGTGGTTAAGCCTCTGCCTTCAGCTCAGGTCACGGTCCCGGAGGTCTAGGATCAAGCCCCCAGGAGCCCCACGTCGGGCTGCCTGCTCTGCGGGAAGCCAACTTCTCCCTCTCCCACTGCTGATGCTTGTGTTCCCTCTTTGGCTATGTTTCTCTCTGTCAAATAAATAAAATCTTAAAAAAAAAAAAAAAACCCAAAACATCTACCTCTCTAAAGAGATGCCAACTCTCTGAAGGAAGTGTTTTGCAAAAAAGACTGGCTGTTTTACTCTCTCAATGACATATATACTCTGGGGACCCAAGCTCAACCTCCCCCTCCCTTGTCTCTTCTCTTCCACCTCTAACACCCCAGAAGTGCCCAAAGGTACCGTTTAAAGGATGTTAATTCAAATTCTCTCAGGTCTCTGTGTTGCGCTCTTTGCTTGTCACAAGACTATACATTGCTCTGAGCCCCTCTTACCCCTTCTGAACAGACAGGAATGTTGATCACCTTCAATCAGATCTGGATCCAATAGTTACCAGGCACCCTCTTTTCTCATTTCTCCACATTCCTATCATAGTGATACTCACACCCACTCTTGAATGAATGAGCTCAAATGACACTGAGTGGAGTGGTATTTTATTCTGAAATGACTATGCCCTTTGGACAGAATCTGACTGTCGCCTCTCCAACACTCACATTCCATACATGCTGTATTTCCTGTATCAAGAAACAGCTGCTCAGATCACATGGAAAAAGTCTTTCAAAGTGTGTACAGAGACATGGTCCATAAGACTATGACCTTTACTGCAGGCAGATCAGTGTTTCTCAACCTGCCTTTAGGGTTTTTTCATTGTTTTTTTGCTTTCTTTTTTCACCCCCCCCCCATTCAGTAGTCTTTTAAAATGTCTTTTGCCTAATAGCCCTCCCCAGGAAATTTTAATTTCACAGATATACGATCTATTTGTTTACATACTATGGTCCCATCCTAATATCTAAGATATTTTTACCCTCTCACAGCAACCAAGAAGAGATCTTCCTCCCCACTGAGGAATTAAAAAAAACAATAACAAAACAAAAACAGGTAGAAGGGTGCCTGGGAGGCTCAGTCGTTCGGGGTATGTGACTTATTGATTTCGGCTCAGTCATGATCTCAGGGTCGTGAGTGGACAGAGCCCCATGAGGTCTCCATGGTGGGCTCCACATTAACAACGAGTCTACTTCTCTCCCTTTCCCTCTGTCCCTCCCCCCACTCGCTTGGTCCCAAATAAATAAGCCGAAAGAAGAAAGAAAAGAAAGAAAAAAAGAGAGAGAGAGAGAGAGAGAGAGAAAGAAAGAAAGAAAGAAAGGAAGGAAGGAAGGAAGAAAGGAAGGAAGGAAGGAAGGAAAAAAAGAAAGAAAACTAATATTTAGAAGACAAGGACCTGATTAGAAGTGACACCCTCGGGACATATGTTCTCAACCTGAAAAATTAAGTATTTGGACAAAAAATTCAGGCGAACCACCGGCGGCTCCATGAATGTTGACTTGAATATGATGCAATCATACCAGATGCAGTATTTGACCTCCCACATTCCCACGGAGAATGGAGGTCAGCCCATGCTCTGTACAACTGCTTTCGAACAAACCCAAATTGAAATCAAAAGAAAGATAAACCAGCCACTCACTAAAGCTAAAACAAACATCGAACACACACACACACACACACACACAAACACACACACATCCTTCTTCAAAGGGGACCTGTAAAACAGTTACCTTATTTTCCTACAGCAGTACAATGGGCTACCTCATTTCCTTTTTGAGGCATAAAAAGAGGACACCGACCTCACCACGTTTTTTAGCCCTAAAATTTAAGCTTTGCCTCCGTTCTGTCTTCTCCAGTTTGCCTACAGGCACCCTGTAAGTGTTCAAAGTTTGTAGAAGGGCAGGAGGTTGGGGTCGAAGGCACCGAGTCTGTACTTATTCCCAGGTGTCCTACCTTGGTGTCCTCCACTCCTGGGCTGAATAGAAGCCATCCCAGAGACTCTGAACGTTCCTTTTCCACTTCCATCCACCTCATCCAGACTTCTTTTCTGTTCTAATTTCCTTTCTTTTTTTTTTTTTTTCCTACAATCCCCAACAAAAACTCCACCCTCCTTTGGCCACAGGGTCTCAGAATCTAAATTAAATCCTTTGCCTCGGGGGTTGGGCAGAGGAGGGGAAGTTTATTATTAAAGGGAGGGACAACTTCTACTTAATCCAAAAACATGTAAATTGTAGACTGGTTCTGAATATATACAAGACTGACCTAAGAATGCAATCTCTCCTGTCCCCAGTGTCCTTGTTCCTGCCTCTCCTTATTCCTGCCATCTTTATCTGGAGCTTTGAGCAAGTATAATGTATTAAGAGTCAAAAAGACAAAAAACCTTTTCAGACCCACATTCTGCCTCAAGCTATCATCCTATCAAATTTCCTCCTCATTCAAGTATCTTAAATAGCTATCCCAAGGTTCTACGTGAGCCCTCAATTGCGAAATTCCATCGTTCCTTAATCTGCTCTTTGCAGACCTCCAAGAGTCTCAACTGAAACTCCAAAATCCAGGGAGCTCCGAGCTCTGTGCCCTTGCCCCAGGCTGGGGACCTGTGCCCTTGCGCCTACAACTGAAGAGGATTCCAAAGCCAAAATCAAAGCCTGTTCCTACTTTAACGTTTTCTTGAACAGTCTTCATCATGCTTAGTTAATAACCAACTCTTGCGCCGAGTGTAGTTTATTCTTTGGACTTTTTAGTGTACCTTGTTTTATATATTTTTCAGAATGGGAGCTTTACTGCAATCAGACAAATTCTGGCTACTTTCCCTGCTCCGTCATTTACAACCATGTGGCCATGAGCAAGCCCTTGCTTGAGGAAGCGTCTTTGAGCCATTTTCCCGAAAATAAATCAGGACAACTAACAGCAGTCACTGAACCAGTTTATTGAGAAGATTAAATGAAATAATGAATTTACACATACTGTTGGGCCTTCTTATGTGTGGAAATGAACTATTTATGGAGAACATCTATTAGGTAGTTCTTCTATTGTTACATGTCCTTCAACATAGAGCAAAACCCTACTAATTCCAGTCTCAAATCCACAATTAGGAAAAAAAATTTAATAGTAGCTATTATTAATATGTTGAGCATTGACTACTTGCCTGGCATCATTATTGATGTTTGATAGGAATGACCGCCTTTGCTTTTCCTACTAAATACGGAATAGTATCTACATTCTTCTGATAAGATTTAGAAAGGTTAAGTAATGAGGCAAAGTCAAATCAATACTCTCAGAGCCAGAATCAAACCAGGTCTCTCCCAAGGCACTGATCTTTATTTTAATTTTTCTTTTAAGATTTTATTTATTTATTTGACAGAGAGAGAAATAGTGAGAGAGAGAACACAAGGAGGGGGAGTGGGAGAGAGAGAAGCAGAAGCAGGATCCCCACTGAGCAGAGAAGCCAAAACTGTGCTCAATCCCAGGACCCTGGGATCACTACTGGAGCCGACCCAGGCGCTTAAGGAATGAGCCACCCAGGTGGCCCAAGGCAGTGCTCTTTAAGTAATAATTAACAGTGATATATTCCATTAGTTACTAATGTTTAGTAATGTTTACTGACCTAAGATTACTGTCAATGCAAAAAAAAACTAAAAACAACTCCATTCCTTTGGTTGTTTCTTTTCCTAGATTGTGGGAATTACTGTTTTTCAGAACCCAATGGCCTTTCATTCATCTGTTTTTGACTTTAACAGTGTAACTTTGCTACTCAAAATATTCTCACCTTTTGTGCAAATTCTGTATAGGCACACTAGATTCACACCACGTTATGAAGGAGAGTTGGGTGACATTAAAATTCAATTTACAATCCAACTCTTCAGGATATGGTTACAGATTAGTGTCTATTTTCTCTCCAAATATTCCCTAGACTATAACCCTGCTTACTTCGGGAAAAACCTGACTTGCTTTACCTTTTCGTTACCTTTTTACTCAAAATTTTCAGGTTCATATCATTAGAAGTTTCAATGAAAACTAATTTTTATTTATTTATTTTTTCTTTTAAGTAGGCTCCGTGCCACTCTCCCAACTCAGCCAGCAGGGTGTCCCGGAAACTCAGGGATACTAAATCATACCCCAATATGAAGTACCACATTAATCTTTAAGAAACAGTGAACAGAACCCAAACATTGCCGATTATCTGATTCCATCAGACTAGACTCAATGATACTAGTTTGACAAACATAATTTGTATGTGCTCATACTGTCAAGGATCATGATAGAAGGCAGGCTCCAAATAACTTTTTCCTTTTCTTCTTTTAAGGGCTTTAAATGCTCCTCAAGATTTCAGGAGACTGGTCATAGGACTAATCCTGTTTTCCACTAGGATTTAGCCTCTATCAAGTCATTTTGCCTGGAATGCTCTCTCATGATCAAAGATAGATTTGAGGACCTTGCCTCACCAACTCCATCCAAAAGGCCATGAGATAACTAGTTAATTCAAGATCCTACAAGCACCAAAATAGACTTCAACTTTCAGTTCTTTTTAATATTGCTCATGTGCGTTAGGTCTCCTTCCTAAATGTTTTCCTCCAAATAAAAAAAAAAAAAGTGTCTCTTTCTGTTTAGGTTTTCTAAGAACATAAGCTCCAAGAACACTGAGTATTTATTTAGCACTTAGCTGATGATGCACAGAGGTATTTACACATTCCTAACAGAAAATCAGAAAGCATTCTGGAGCCAAAGTATCAAGATCTGTAAATCTTTCCCTTCTAGCTGCCTCCCCACAGGCTATAACAAACTCAAGACTTTTCTATCAAAAGAAAACAAAACCCTGGAGAAATATTTCGCTCTCTCCCTATCTCACTGCACCATTTTACAAAAAAAAAAGGTCTTCAAATAATTGTCTGCAATCACTATCATGCATTTTTCAGCCCACTGTAATTAGGATTCTGTGGCTATCACCTCACTGAAACTGCCCAAGACTCACCAAATGTAGTCTTAATTGTCAAATTCAATGGTCGGCCAGAGTATCTTTTAGTACTGTTACTGCCATCTTTAAGGTTCTCCCTTCACTTCTCCACACATCTTTTCAGTCTCCTTTGCTGGCTTTTCCGCTCACTTAAAAATGCCGGTGTTTCCCTTTGCCTTATCTCCAGGCTCCCCATTTAACGAGATACAGGCATCCAGTCTACACCTACTTGCTGATGACTCCCACACCAAGACCAGATCTTTCCTCCAAACTTCAAACTCAGTCATCATCCAACCGAACATCTTCATCAGGCAATTAAAACTCAACCACATCTAGAAGTTGAGTTACCTCTAACCCAACCCTGCTTTAATCCCAAAACTCACCTAATATAATAACTCTCTGTCAAATGGATAAATAGAATATTTTTTAAAAATTTGTTTGTTTATTTATTGGAGAAAGAGAGGATGGGTGGGAGCAAAGGGGCAGGGGGAGAAGCTGACTCCCTGCTGAGCTGACTCAAAGGACCCTGAGATCAAGACCTGGGCCAAAGGCAAGATGCTTAACCTACTGAGCCACCCAGGATATTACATTCTGGTGAGTGTTAGTGAGTGTTAGATAACAACCATTTTGAGAACCTAAACTTTCACTATTAACCTCAGAACTGGGATTGGTTTCTAGTCTTCAGGACTCCCCAACCTTCATATACTACAATTCTTTTTTTTTTTTTTTTTAAGATTTTATTTATTTATTTGACAGAGAGAAACACAACTAGAGAGGTAACACATGCAGGGGAAGTGGGAGAGAAAGAAGGCTTCCCGCTGAGGGGAGAGCTGGATGCAGAGCTCCTCCTTCCCAGGATCCTGGGAACATAACATGGGTCAAAGGCAGATGCTTAATGACTGAGCCACGCAGGTGTCCCCAAATACTATAATTCTCAGGAAGCACTGTCCAGTGGAAATACAATGTGGACCACATTAATAATTTTAAAAGTTTTAGGTTTATTTCTTAAAAGTAAAAAGAAACAGGTGAAACAAACTTTAATATTTCTATTTAAGCCACCATATAAAAGATATAATTTCAACTTGTAATATAAAAATTAATGAAGATATTTCACTTTTTGTGTATTAAGTCCACGAAATTCAGTGTATATTTTATACATACTGCAAATTAAGTCACTGCTAAATTTTCAATGGTTAAAGTAAAATGTACTGGTACTAATACAAAGTTGTATTTCATAAGAAAATTCATTTTAACTCAGTTTTATTTTATTTTATTTTTTTTTTAGATTTTATTTATTTGACAGAGAGAAACATAGCCAGAGAGGGAACACAAGCAGGGGGAGTGAGAGAGGGAGAAGCAGGCTTCCCGCTGAGCAGGGAGCCCGATGCGGGACTCGATCCCGGGTCTCCGGGATATGACCTGAGCCGAAGGCAGTCACTTAACCAACTGAGCCACCCAGGCGTCCCTTAACTCAGTTTTAAATTTTAAATCCGTTAAAATTAAACAATATCGCAAAGTCAGTTTCTTCCTTGCACCACCCAAATTTCAATGATCAGATATGCAGTTATTTACAGAGATCATTTCAAATGCAAATCTCATTGCTTTAGGCTGCATTCCACAAGCAGGGGGCTAAACATCAACAGCACCCTAGGGGTTTTCAGAAAAAGAAATTCCAAACTAGCCCAGGCAAGGTTCTCTCAGTCTGATGGTAGAAACTCTATAAAAGACTCAAAGAGCAGCAGGGTCAGGGAACCTCGGAACCCCTAACCACCTGGGCAAAATTCACATTTTTCAGAACTATAAGAAAAGCCTCCAAGATCCCAACCTTGGCCATATTTTACAGAATGTTGCAACAGCAGTACCCTCAGTCCAGTTCTACCCCCAGCCTTGCTTCCCCTAAGGCTGTTTTAAGCTGCCCATTCCTTTCTTGAGTAGTAGCTTTTAGACTCTTCTCAAAATTAAAAAAAAAAAAAAAAAAAAGATGGGCGGTCCTTTCCTCATTCAACCCTCCCCCATCAATTCTGCCCCCCAAAACCCTGAAACTAGAAGAAAGGTATCTGCAGAAATCAACTATTTTTAACAATCACCCAGCCAGTACACGCAAGTATTTAACCCCCGGTTCTGCTCAGATAAAACTGAACACTCCTTCCTTTCCATTGATTATTCCTACTTAATGTTTGCACTGAGGTCTCTTCATCCTGGACTTTAGTCCCCAGAGGAGAGATTTTGGTGAGTGTCCTCTAGACTCACAAATGTGTTGTATTTGGGGAACAAATGGGAAAAATCTAAGTATACACTAGATATCAGATAATATCAGGGAATCTTAATAATGGTATGATTTTATTGTACGTCTTAAGTTGAGACAATAATGCAATCAACACCACTCTATCCATTACTGCAATTCAGTATTTGAGTTTTTGTATGTATATGAACCACTGGAAAATTGCAGGTTATCATCATTAAGGCTGTTTTCTGCTTAAAATGATTATTTATTTAAAAAGTTGGATGAGGGCGCCTCCGTGGCTGAGAGGGTTAAGCCTCTGCCTTAGGCTGAGGTCAAGACCGCTGAGTCCTGGATCTTCTCCATCAGGCTCTCTGCTCAGCAGGGACCCTGCTTCCCCCTATTTCTCTGCTGGCCTCTCTGCCTATTTGTGATCTGTCAAATAAATAAATAATATCTTTAAAAAAAATAAAAAGCTGGATGATTATCATAAGAATAAATGAGTGACTCTACAAATGAATTTAGAAGAAAAACCATAGAGTGGTTCAACCTGGAGAGATTTTCCAATTTAGCTTTATTGATTCATAAATATTATTTTAGAATAAAGGAAGAGTCCTTCCTTTCTAAATGTTGATTTTAAAAAATACTTGTTTTCAGAAGGTGCCTCTTGTGGAACCAGACCCCTCACGTGGCAGGATTGGTTAAGAAAAAGGAAAAGTTAATTTAGATAAGCTTGTTCTAGTCTTCCCTTGCCTCCTCTCCTGCAAAACAAGCCCCTGCAGCTATCATCACTAAGCTAACTCCTTTCTCATCCTCCACTGCTCAGTTGGCCTGTAATACCTTCCTCCTTTGACAGAGCTCTGGTCTTCTACCTAACTCACTTTTTAATGTATGACTCAGTCTTGGCCAGTCAAGAAGAGAAACCCAGATAAGCACTTACAGGCAAAGTCAATCCACCAATACAAATGCCCATCATGAGTGGGCGCCTCGATGACTCAGTCATTTAAGCATCTTGCCTTCAGCTCAGGTCATGATCCCAGAGTCCTGGGATTAAGCCCTACATAGGGCTCCCTGCTCAACAGGGAATCTGCTTCTCCCTCTCACACTCCCCCTGGTTGTGTTCCCTCTCTAGAGGTCTGTGAAATAAATAAATTAAAGTTTAAAAAAAAATTACCATCACGAGTACACTCCCTTTTCCTCCTTTCACTGCCATAAAATGAGTACAATAATGGAATTTTTGCTTACCATTCTCCTTCTATTAGAAGTAACAATTTTACAGTATTTCCAGATTTAAAGATTTCCTTAATAAGAAAAAAAATTAAAAATATATATACAGAAATGGTTCTTAGAGAGTTGTCTGAGCTGGACTGTAACAGCAAGTATTTCTTTCTTTCTTTTTTTTTCTTTCTTAAAGATTTTATTTGACAGAGAGAAACACAGCCAGAGAGGGAACACAAGCAGAGGGAGTGAGAGAGGGAGATGCAGGCTTCCCGGCCGAGCAGGGAGCCCGATGTGGGACTCCATCCCGGGTCTCCAGGATCATGACCTGAGCCAAAGGCAGTCACATAACCAACTGAGCCACCCAGGCGCCCCGCAAATATTTCAAAAACATACAGGTCTAGGTGAATAAAGTATGATACGATATGAATGTACAATGGAATTCTAGGTAGCCAATGAAATACCATGTACTGAAATGGCAAAAGACCCAAAACATTTCATGAAAAGACCAACTGAAGAGGAATATATGATACAGATTTCTGAGTGTTTATGTGGGGATGGTAGAGGGGAAAAATCTCTAAGTATAGATTTAAAACATCTAGGGGCACCTGGGTGGCTCAGTTGCTTAAGCAACTGCCTTCGGCTCAGGTCATGATCCCGGAGACCCGGGATGGAGCCCCACATTGGGCTCCCTGCTCGGTGGGAAGCCTGCTTCTCCCTCTCTCACTCCCCCGGCTTGTGTTCCATCTCTCGCTGTGTTTCTCTCTGTCAAATAAATAAATAAAATCTTTAAAACATCTGAAGAAGGGGGCACATGGGTGGCTC